>OZ025185.1:15248063-15265563 GCA_964019065.1 Catostylus mosaicus | reverse complement strand
TGACGGAGGCAATTTTGCTCACTGTAAATCTTATTAAAAAATGTACTATCTGAGGCAATTTGACGATCAACTGAACTAATCTAAACTAAACTAAATTAAACCATGAAAATTTTATTCTAGACGGTTATGCTCGTCTGTAGTGCAGAGTGGCTACAGTTCTAACAGAGATATAGGACCACAATGCCTTGCTCCGGTGGCAAATAGCAAATAGCAGAGGTGTTCCCATCAGGTCATTAGTAGACTGATTTACATTGTTGTGACTCAAAGATAAGCTCCAAACAAGTTGCTTGATATTAGGCATTTTGATGCTGCTTTGTCATGGTTAAATATATCGACAAACAGAAAAATATTTTCTTATTTTTTTTTTTAACTTTACTGCCTTCCTTAAAGATCTAGTATCCAACAACGCAATTTTACAGAATTTTCTGAGTTGCTCAGTTTAAGACTTTAACGCCAATACTAAGCATCGCATAAACCATTTTGATGATTTTGCGTTATTGGCAGGTAGATGAAGAAAATGGTCAAATATTACCAACAATTGTGCAGAACCATTTTGAATCGATGAAAATCATATCAGGTTTAAAGAAAAGTGGATCCAAACACAGGCAGAGTGTCTTGATGTACGTGCAACTCACTTTCCCCTTACCTCCCTACTTCAAGTTTGAAAAGCTAACCCTAACCCTTATTCCAGTGATATGACCATTTTCGTTTGTTTCTAAGAATTGGAAGCAAGCTATTCTGACGTAACAGTTTACAACGTGAATTTTTATTGTCCATTCAATTTTTTCACCCAAATTTGGATTACTTCTCATAATGAAATTAGAATGGTAATTATGCTTTGTGAATACAATAGCAGTGAAACCAGATCCATAGAATACTATTAAAAATCTAATTCCTTACTTTAGGCAAGAAGATATAGGTATTTCTGAAATTATTGAAAGAGACAGATGCAAGATGATACCAAAGGTATTGCTACAGCATTTTATAATAAAATATCATCTCTTCCATCTGCAGTGATCGCCATCTTAACCCTTTTTATTCATTTAACTGTTAAAACCCATATAAATCTACGTTTTTCAGGGGGGAGCATAGTCAAGTCAATTAAGTAAAAGCGTAAATTATTGTAGAAAACTGCCATCAGAACATTTACAATATTTTTTATTTTGCCCCTGAAAAAATTACCTTCTACGGAGTTTGTCATTGGCCCATTTGGCCCGTCCGGAGGTGAACGGGTTAACCATTTTTGGCCTTTGCTGCATTCAAATCCACATGTAACCTGTACAGGCAATTTTTTAATATCATCAGATTTATGGATAATGATTGAAATGTTATCATATGCTGATCATCTCCCCGTACATAAAGAGGGATCTATATCGATAGTGTGTTGGTGTGGAGGGTGTTTTTCCAGGGAGTCACTGCAAAGGACATGTTGATTAATTAGGCCATCCAGGAACAATTTCTATAAAGCTTGAATAAGTTGTTTCATTAAACACAAGCCCCCTCCCTCATGTAAATTCCTTGCAACCAAATCCCCCTCACGTGTTGATAAATAATATTTATATATTAAATATGCCCTCAAAGTTGATAATGGCCTCTAAAAAGGTTTGCTTAATGACTTCCAACTGCACCCCTTCCTAGAGCTGTTGCCTGGAACATTTATAACTTTCTTACATATGTGGTAATGAACATTTCACGGCTTGCATTTCGTATTTATTTTCAACTGGATTGTTGTGCAAACCCATCGAAGGAATTAAATGAACTGGCGAAACAGGACACTTTCTTAATGGAAAGCATTTATTACAAATAAAGAATTGGTCCTAGAACCAGTAAATAATAGTTTGGTAGCAACTGTTACAACCAGAAAGAGTGTTTTACACGAACGGGGATAACTTATAGTACAGCTAAACGAAAAACGCACTGCTTTTCACTAATTATTCTGTTTATGGCTTGGTATCCTCTTATGTTGCACTTGAAATTTACCTCAATAGTATTAACGCATTCCGATGATCATCAGGGGTGGATCCAGACGTAGGTATGATTCATACAGGCGGATGTCAGATTTTTCGTAATTTTTTTGCAATTTCAGTCTTTTAACATGTTTTTAAAAATCCTTATTTGATGGAAATTTTTTGATCAGCTAACTTGCAAATCATAATTAGTAACCATTCATCATTCAGGCTTGTTTGCTTTTTAAAAATGGGCATAGGTTCTCCAAGATTGAGTTTCGGTAACTTAGACTGAGCCTAGGTTGAACTCCAACACATAACAATTCAATTATCACTCGTTATTATTAAAACCTCCCTTTGCGAGTTATCTCTAACTTGAAATTGAATGCTTTAGGAAATAGCTTTCAGTAGTAATGACAATATTCTCGACTCTAAATTTTTTTTTACCCTTAAAATTTACAACAAAATTCCTTGAGATCTTTCGTGATTACAGGTACAGTTGTCAGGCCAGTGACTTCTTTCATTATAAGAATGAGTAAATGTACAACTCTTTTTTGAGGTGGAAGGCCGAATCCGAAACGCAAAATTCGACAATGAAAATCAGGTAATGTAATTTGCTTGTCCGTATTTTCATTCAAAACTGTAGTGTCCAGTGAACATTGGTAGAAATGCTGGTTGTTTTGATAGAGGCTTTAAAAGTTTTTCAGTTTTAGTAAGACTTTTTGTAATTAGTTAGAGGTGTACACCATCTGATATATTGTAGCAACGAATTTTTCCAAGGGTATTTACACGGCACTGGCTACAGATGCTGAATTATCAAGACTTCATTTTCAATAGAAATCGCGAGCACTTAAAGTTTTCTAACTTCTTTTTCCCATGAAGTACCTAAAAATTCCTAGCCGTTGCTTACAGTTGGATGCTTGCAAAAGGAAACAATGGCAAAGAAAGTTTAAATCATATGCTGCACTTTCAACCAAAGCTTTCAATTGCATTAAGACCATTACGAAATGCCAACATGAATAACTTAAGAGGTTTTAATCCATAAATTAGTTTGATTCAAATCACTTTGATGGCATAGATTAATCTTTTGGGAGCGACAGAAAAAAATTTCTTACTGTTATAAATTAGTAACGAGAGTTTCTACTCGGCTCGCCAGCCCAAGTTCACTTTGTCTGCAACAAGTGTTTTACAGAGACATATGCAGATGCAAAAGACACATGCAAACATCGCCGTATAATAAAGATATACTGCACATTTAAAATAATAGATACCAGGTTTTGCATCCATTCAATCGTCTTCTTCACTGAAAATCCTTCCTATCTGCAAACAGTAGTGCGAAAAATTTCGGTGATTTTTTCAAAGTTCGAAATATACAAAAATTAGTTTGCACAAAATGCCTGTTTTCCTTTCATTCAACACAAATGACAAAATCACAACTCATAACATAAAAATCATTTTTACCAAGATTTTGTTTGATCATATTGAATCAAATTATCATTCATATTAAAAATTACAGAAAAGTGATTTATTGGTGAGCATTATTGTTTTCAGGCAATTTGGTCCCGATAACGAGATGCAGTAAATTGAATATAGTGAATGTCAATTATAATTCAATATGTGTATGATGTACTCTTACTAGAAAATTCAAATTTCATCAAAGCTTTAAAAGTCTCACTAGAATTTTACAAAAACCGAACTAAAAACCCGGGATTTTTCACATTTCATGCTCTCGTTTGCTAAAGATTGATAACTGAATAAAAATGACAGAATTAGAAAACAGCAAACGAAAATTAGTACCATCCTATCAATTAAATGACATCATCAGATTCATAATTATTCCTATCATAGCTTACGTCTCGAATAGCACCGAGGCAACTTTCCGCTACTCCCCTTGTCTATGTATCTTTTGACAGAGATGAACCATCACATTCTTCTCCTTATTTTTACTTTAAAAAGGAAATTAATGGAAACAAACGAAGAGCAGGATCTCCAAAGCCAAGAGGACGTACATCTCGATTAAAAAGTGTTTCGGCACCAAGTTGTTCGCTCATTGGTGTGGCTGAGAATGTCGAAGAAGTTACCATAAAAGATGACAGTTTGAAATCAACCATTTAAATCATTGTGTTAAATCTAAATTGCTATTTTATGGAAGTGTTTTTATGATAAGCTATACCTAAAATATGTTTTATTCTGTCACTTTTAACATAAATGGGACCTGTCCCAACTTTTATTCCACTTAAATGAAAAGATATGACCATTTTCAGGTATTGAATTTAAAGATTTATTGAAATTAATTAATTCCAGAGACTTTCAGTTGATCTGATGACAAAAAGCGAATAATACTGATACTAGAATGGAAAATTGTTATTTTACTCGTAGAACTAGGTACACGATAAAATGTAGAATAAAAGGCTGGAAAAGGTTGGAGAAAATAATCGCAAAAAATAAGTTAGCAAGTGATGCCCTATCCATGCTTTGGGGGGGTTCTTCATGAAATTAACTCGTTAAAATGAAATTTCATTTTATCATCATCTTAGAGTCCGAAACTCCAGACGAAATTCCTAAAATTCACACTGAATTCTCTAACTTTTCACTGAACTTTCACAAAACTTTTAAACCACGCAGTGAATTTTCAGATTCCACTCCACAGTCAATATCCAAATTTCAAACTAAATTCTCGTCTCCCTCATTGAGCTTTCACAAACATCACAGTGAATTTTCAAAATCATCTCTATAGTCGATATCCAAACTCCTAACTAAATTCACTAACTCCTCGCTGAGCATTCTCAAAAGCTCAAAACTCAATGATACATCCCAGCCCCTAAGACTCAGCAAACTCGTCAGCTTGCTGGAAAATATCAGTTATGAAGAAGAGACAGAAGTTGGGACAAATAAAAATTCTGTTTACTTTTATTTCTAATGACTATTTTTTGTTTTTATTTCCTTGCTTTTTAAGCATATGTTGTAAATTTTGCTTGGTATATATTTCTACAAATTGTAATGCTATTTATTTTTGTATCTTTATTTTAAAGAGCAGGTCACTTCGGCACTACGTATGCTGCCACTTCAACCGACCTGCATTAACAAATAAATGTAACAATAATAATAAAATAATAATAATTTTTTTTTTCAAATTCAAATTTCTAGGCCGAGTTGGCCTTTTACTGCATACAATTATACAGCGGATTACAAAAATTTTATTAAAACTACGCAATAATAACAAAAGATTAACTTTTTTCAATAATAGAATGCTCAGCCTTCTTTCCGCCAAAGTCAGCCTCCTTCACATGCAGTTGCTCCTTCGCATTGTATCATCTTCCAACTGATTCCGCATGGGTCATAAAAGGCGGCGGGAAAAATATCTTCTGTAATTCAGTTAATTTAAGTGTAAACTCTCATTCTAGACGCTAAATGTTTGCGTGACTGGTATCCTGAAGGCTGTTTCAGCTTTTTCGACTTTCAAGAAGGATTTGTTAAGGATTTGTGAAGTAGGGATTTGGAAGAGCACTTGAAGAAGAACCTTAGGCCAAAATGGATTCGTTTTTTGGGGACCTCTTGCAAAATGCAGAGCAGCTCACGGCTGACATGGATACTGGGAGTGATCTTCCCCGTATCGAAAGAAACCCATTACAATTAGCAGAAGCTAGTCAACGACTCTGGTCGAAAACAGCTACATCATTATCGGAAGGTGCAGACGTCAAAGCGTTAGTTTCTTGATGTTTCATAATGAATCATTTGTTTACACAAAATACTTTTAGCATAGAAATATTAAGTTAAAGTACAAGCTATAATTCAATTTCATAAACATAGCTAGAAGTGAAAAAAGCAGTGTTATTAAACACTTTTTATCTATTAATGGTAAAAAGGATGTAAATGCCTTCTATGGCTTGATTTGATATTGACCCCTCTTCACCTTTCCCTCAACTTCAAACCAAAGGTGTACGTATTCACTGGGAGATCGTAGGTATCAGAGACCAGAATCACAAAGCAGAAAGCCATCTAATAAGGCGCACAGTCGAAATCTAGAAGAATAGATGATTTATCAAATTATTACTTTTTATGTGATCAATCTCCAATTTTGTGGAGATGAAAATGAGAATATCACAAATTGCCAATTCTGGTACAGTATATCTTCAATTATCCAAACAGGTGGAACTAAATTTTTTGCTTGGCCATTTGGATAAGCCAAAAATTCTACCAACTAATTTTGATATGAATTTTATTCTCATTACCTAGAATAGTCATGGAGTGTTCAAATAAAATGCAAATTAAAAAGCTTCAGATGATAGAAATACTGACAAAAATACTGAAACTGCTGTTTTTGATCGTAAATGGCAACATAAAAATGCTAATTAATTAAACGGCAACTGTTTGGGTAATTGTAAGCATGAGTGTGAAAACTAATTTGTTAATTCGATGTTCCTGTTTGATTTGACTCTGGCATAGAGCAAAAATTTAAACAGACAAGGGATATTTTCATTTGGGTAATCAAGCATTGGCTTGCGAAAAATTCATGTAGAAAAAAAGTTTGTTTGCGGATAATTGACATTCGGATAATTGATGATGTTCTGTATGCATGCAAATAAATAAAAGTGTCTCTCAGACCAATAAATCAACCAAATGATGTAGGGCAAATTTGCAGTGGGCCCTAAAATAAAATTTTGTGAGTTTTGATTCCAAGAGCTTTTTATTTATATTTTCACATTTATTTTAATTTTTAGCTCATTGCTTCTAAGTTCCAAAGGAGTAGAGCTACCAAAATTGTCCCAAAAGCTAGAGGCACTGAATACCACAAAGAGTTTTGATCCCATTGAGCCTGTTGGGGACACAGATATCCAGGTAATGATTTATATGTGTATCAAATTTATACAGTCGATGTCAGGAATATGCTTAAGACCATCTGGCACTCCATGTCACACCTATATCAATGACTTAAACTTTGAGCCGGGATATCACTTTCTAATAATGAATCACTCGCATAATATAAAAGTATTGAATAAAGCGTTTTGCTCAAATCAATGCTCTGCTTTGGGCAAATGAAATGGAGTTAAACAATCTTTTATGTGTTTTATTTGAATAAATGCCTTATTGTCTATTACATACTTTGAATCCTTTTTATTTCACCCATTGCTAATTTACTTCATTGCAGGGGTTTTTGAAAAATGAAAGAGAGAATGCAATTCTCTCAGTTATTGAGAACTGTAAAAAGCATGTAAGTAGATAATTGTAGTAACTTTAAAATTTACACGCATCAGGGGTATTGCCGATGAAGCCATATTATGGTAAAGCTTATTGAAATCAAAATATGATGTAAAATGCATCTTCAAATTTCCTATTATAACATTAAGCAAATCAGATTTACATGTTGTTTTATTTATTTTTATAGTACCAAGCTACAATGTATTTTTTCTTGCTTTTGGCATCTAGTGCTTATTCTACCTTGTTTGTAAGTGTCAGTCAAAGTATAAACCTTTAATAAAACAAAAGATGTCAATCCATTATTGGGGTTAAATTGTTTTGATGATGATAAAAAAGGCTCATTAGAGACAATATTTGACTTAATTTTTTTATATATTTTCTATACTGCTATGCTTGTCATATTGTATGCACATTTAAAAATGTTTTGCCACAGACATTTGCTGATGCTGACAAAAACTATTGGCAAAGCATAATGGATGACTGGGAACATGAAAAGCAAAAAATATTAAACTCACTTCTGAGTGGTGGAAAAGAATCATTGGTATTTCCTGTTGAAGCAGAGGTGTGCATATTCTGAATATCTGAATGATTTCCACCTTCAAAAATTCAATGTCTGGTCAGGATTTAACAAGGGGTTATCAACTCTCTTATCATGATAATGCTCCAACAAGGAAATCAAAACCTGGTCCAATCATCTAAAACATGCTTGTATCAATCAGTTTGGCTAACCTGGAACCACTCAATTTTTCAATATCATGGAATCCTACGTAAAATAAACATGGATAATAACGCCTTATGCCTGTGTTTTGTGTATTTTGATGGAGCAAATTGTAAAAATTAGCCAAACTAAAATTTGAGGCTAGAGCAAGGGTAATTATCTATATTAAAATAACATATAATTGCAAATATATTGTTAGATTTTAGTGTTTTAGTATTTAATAACTGCTGATGTTATTTTAAGACATTCACTTCATTTTATAGCAATACCAATGTCTTGCGATGATAAGCAGTTATTGAAATATGCAAAAATAGCAGATAAATTAAGAAATGTATATTTCATGAATGAATAAGATTGTTTAAGTTAATATTTGTTTTTGCCAGCGAATAGTCTGATCCTTTTTTTAGGTGATGGATATTGGTCTTAGTCAAGGCAGGAGCATCATGTCGATGATGGAAATGACATATGCAAGGCAGGTTAGTGAAGTTTAGTATAGTTGAATTATCCAAAACAAAATAGATCAGTTCTGTTCAAGTGATAGGCTAAAAAACAATGAAATGTTATTTTATGTGTTGAAGTCTATCAGATGAGCAGGTAGTTTCAATTTATGGTTTTTACCGAAGAAGTTAAGAATTTACAGAGACAAATTTACTCAGCACAATGAAATTAATTTTAGCTCTACTTAAAAGATTAGATGAGTAATTTAAAACAGAACTTTCTCAAGGTCATTAGTTATAGGCACACAATTAAGGGGTAAGGAATAGATAAAATGTTGAAAGGGACATGTGGGCAGTGGTTTGTATTACAAGAGTTTCTGATGGTGTAACCTATTCTTGTCTTGTACTTCTGTGATGTTAATATGACATAATTTTCACTAAATTTTTGACAGGTTTATATTTGCAATGAGTCATTGATCCAAGGAAGAGACTGTAGTTACTTGGAGGCATTTCAACAAATTGTAAACAAAGCCAATGATAAGGTAAAAATTATTCTGTTTTCTTATGTTTAGTGAAACTGTTTCTTTGCTCAATATGAAGTTGCTATTGCAGGTTAATGGTCTGTTAGCCAGTTATTTCAATCATAGTTAATAGATTTTGCTTTTAACAAAGCATTTTTGATTTTTACGCTTAACTGTTTTTATAATGGCTGTTATTGTCATTAATGCTATTTTCATTTTAATTGTTACTTATATTCATCTTAATTGTACAGAATGTTGAAGATACGTGGCATCTCCTAGCTTATATGATAACAGATCTGCCATCTGTTTCAAAGAATCCCTTTGTTAAGAGGTAAGAAATACGTTTATTCATGCGTTTTATAATAAGGATGGGTAGTGTAGCAACTGATACCGTTGGATGATGGACCATTAAAACACAGGCCGGTTGCTCAGCTGTACATCAGAACCAAAAGGAAAGTTTACTAGCTGGCTATGTCAATAGCCCGCTCTATTTTCTTCTTTATTGCCCTTCGAAATAGATTTTAGCCTCAATTTAATATTATTCAACACATGACGAAATTTCTTAAGAGTCCCAGTCCCCCTTTTTCTGACCTTCGTTCGCAAACATGTTTAATGTTCCTGGTATGGCATTTGCTCTGTATGTTCCAAATAAAGTTGATATTTATTGATTTTCCATAAAAAACCTTTTTTGACCCAAATATGATTCTTTGCAGACAATCCAAAGAAGTACAGAGAACTTTGGTGAAAAATGCAAAAGCGTTTTTAGAAGAAAGGTAAGGGGCTTTCGCTTTTTGCTCTTTTACCAAAAACATGGTTTTTTGGAACGAAGTTATTTCTACCAACAATTAAGATCAACTTGTAGCTTATGATTTTTGCGAACAACCCCTATTCTTTGCTGACGGGACGTTAATCACAACTCAGTATTAAAGTTTCTGGCATGGAATCAAAATGAACCAATAATTCAGATGATTTTAAGGCAGGTGACAGCCATGTTGCTTCTTCTATTGGCCCTCATTAATGCGGAATCTGCTGTACCATCTAGCGCGGCAACTGATCTACCATCAGAATCTTCAAATGATTGAATATGAGGATAAATTTTGATTGGAAACACTGCCATCCTCGATTTTATCTTAGTGGCACAGGCTAAGAAAAACGGCAGCGCGATACTAAAGAGAGTACTAAGTGTATTTTTGTAATCAGTTAGCTCATTCTACCTGAGAAAGGCTCAGTTGATAATTTATGCAGTTAATGGATAGATATCTTCTGCTTTAGATAGTAAATACCGTTGTCAAGTAGCAAACTATCTTCTCCTGACACTACCATCAATTAGGATTTTATTATTGAATGCAGCGAAGAAGGTCAATCTTATCACCACATCGTCCAAAAACATGTATAAAATTTCGATTTGAAATACGTGACATCAGCCTGAATTGAAATGCAAATTATTAAGTTGAACGATTACATTGCAGCTTGAACGATTACATTGCAGAGCCCAAGAAAGATCTTTCGCTCCATGTCACCACTAACACACGTTAGCCCTTACGCACCCGTATTTATTTTCAGTTAACTGTTAAAACCCATTTAATTCTACGCTTTTCAGGGGGGTAGCATAGTCAAATAACATAGGTGAAAGCTATTATAGAAATCTGCCATGAGAACATTTACAATATTTTGTACTTAACCTCCTGAAAAATTACCTTTTCTGGTGTTTGTCATTGGGCCATATGGCCCTTCCAGGGGTGAAAGGGTCAGGGAGCACATGCAGCCCGAAGTGACATCTTTGAAACATTGCTAAACTACATTGAAATTATCGTTTATTTTGTAAAGTAACCGTGCAATTACTGCCTCAAGTTGTTTGCAAATATCAATTCAGGACAGTAAGGATCTTGAACGATAGCTCTTTTGATGTACCAGTAACTACTTAACTGCCAAAACCCATTTTAACTTCAGTTAAAGGTTTTGTTTAAAGGTGTTAATCACTCAGCTTTTCGGATCCTAATCGCAGAATCAATACAGTCGTCCTATTTCGTTTACCGATAGCTAGGAAGAGCTAAGAAGCACATGCACTAACTTTGCTAATGGTCAGGAATGTTTTCAAAGTTTTTGAAAACCTCAATAAGATAGTGAACCAGTCTCAAGTTTGCAAACTTCAAAGAACAATCGTATACTTTTGACACGAGGTAACCTTTAACATCTTTCCTCCGCGTTACTATCGCGGAATCTCAACTCCATAAGTCCATTGCAGTTGAATCTCTCGGATTTCTAGGGGGTAACTTATGATGATATGTTACAGTTTTAAGGAAAATTCTTTTTTCTCTCATGTCTTCCTCTTGCTTCACCTACTTTTGATTTTATCCAAGGTATTTACAGTACATTGAGAAAACTGTTTATGACAACACACAACAAGCTAAACTTGGCGGAATTCCTGGGACGCTCAATCTTGTAAAAAGTTTCCTGAAAATTAAATTACACCCAGCCACTCCTGGATTAGAGGTATTTATTTAACTTGTGTTTTTACATCGTGAAGAGTATTTTTAGAATATTGTTAGAAAAATTTTGTAGGATAGTTTTTGAATAATATCGTGAAGTTCAAGAATTCAGTTAAAGAGTCGAACTCAATTATTCGAATCTGAAAATCAATTTACAGTATTGGTCGGTATTTTCCAGTAATGTATTAAATTATGGACCAATGGTTTCCGTGGTTTGTTGCCAAGAAACTCAGTTATTGCAGTGTTAAATGATATTCTACCGATAATAATCCGCCACAATTGACCAAAAATGCTCTGTATAATTACCAAGGCTATCCTCTATTATCTGTCATCTTTTTGTAAATACAGTTTATCTTTAGAATTCCATAATTATTCTTCATGCTTTTTCATTTCTTTCTCTTTTTCTCTGCATTTCATCTTTGTTTTCAATCTTCTGATAATTGTTAGGAAATTTATCTTTATATATTTTATCTAAATTTCTCCAATGCTTTCATCAAGGACTGTAGAGTAGATGGCGTTCCTGTTTGGGCATTGATATACTACTGTTTACGTTGCGGCGACTCTACGGCCACCCTTCATGCTGCCGAAGCGTTGCCGTATGTATAGTTATCTTTTTTTATTTATACAATTTTTTTAAGGAGGGATGCCCCTCAGCAGAAGCTGGATTTCAAGGGGCACTCCGATAAAAACATTAATTACAAGCTAAAAAGTAAAGTTACAAGCTATTTATAAAATTAAACATTAAAACCCTATTTGAAATATCCAAAACTTTGTTTACAATTGTTAAAAAGAAAGATAGAAGGAAAGATATATGATGATTTCGAAAAAAGAATCCCCTTTTATTTCTTAACCCCATTTTATCTTTCATTTATAGCATAGATTTTATATTATTAAAAAGTTTCACAAATAGTGTACAGACATTTCATTTATCTCCGTAAGCATGACGATGTTCTTGGCTACTCTATCTACAAATCCAAATTATCTGGTCATTTGTGTGAAATTACACAGCAAGCCGTTGTAAGCAATAATTGCTAGCTACTAAATAGACGTTTTTGTAATGTCTCATCATGTCCCATAGCCTCTCAAGAGCCTCTTCGTATACCAAGTATGTGCAACTGCACTTAAAAAAATACTGCTTGAGTACTTTAAATCTATTGCTTATATTGCCAAGGCTCTCCTCTCTTTATTTATCAAACATTTTTATCATACATTTTAATTTTGCCAGGCCACAGTACTCCGAGTTCAAAGAAATGTTAAAAGAGTATTTCACAAATGACCTTTGCAGGTACAGTTCAAATTCTTTTAAGTTGTCATGCTCTTGCTATTTTCTGCAATTTTTGGTTTCCATTTATAGAGAGTATATTTAAAAAACTGGGATATTTAAGATCCGTTCTGTGCAGAATGTTTAAAGATTTCAGTATAACGTCAGTATAAGTGTGTTCGAGGGAGTTTAAAGATTTCAGCAACCATTCTTGCTTTGCGTTGCTAGATTTTTGATCCATTGGACTTGGAAGTCAATCTGGCATTGTCTTTAAAAAAATCAAAAGCTCTTTTCTTATTTAAGGATTTTATTAAAGGGAGTTTTTCCAGAGTTTTGGCACGGCTCCAAAAAGACAGTCTTTTTTTTTATTGATGTGGTAGCTATTGTCTTAGAATTTGAAATGAATTCAAAATTTTATTTCTCTTCTTTCCACCTGATTCATTCTTTCTGCTCTCATATTCGGTACTGACATGTTTATGTCGTTATTTTGTTTTAATGCAGCTGCCACTTTGCCTTCCTGGACCAGTAGGCATTATTGTTGTGCAAAACATGGTGCTTTTATATTATGCAATTTGATTGTCAGAAAAAATATCAACAAAAGAGCACATAGAAATGCAATTATTGTTTTTTGGCAATATTGACTTCGCATTAACTTAATTGATCCTGCAATGAAATAAAAAAAGAGCAGTGATAGCAGCGGAAATTATTGGTCGGACTGACAAGAAATTTTCAAGTTTAAGGGGCTGTTTAAATAGAGATTAGAGTCCCGGCTAGCCGCGAAATGATCTAAACAGCCCCTAAGAATTTGCACGAGAAATTACTTTCGTCCCAGATATGATAGATGCCAATCAATGTACCAGAAATTTGCGGGAAAGGCTTGTGCTTAATGGTAGTAATTAAGGCAAATTGGAAGGAAAAAAACCAGCGGTGACAAAATGGTTCACATATGTCTTCTGATCTCTTAACCAGCCTACTATTTTATTCTTTAATTTTCCATTTAAGAAACATGCAATTTTATATTTCTTTCAGTGTTAATTAAAATCTGTTACTCTATTTAGATTGTCACCAAATGCAGAGGCTAAAATACGCCTCCAGTACAGATCGGTTCGTTCATGTACAGATGATTTCAAAAGGTAATGATTTGTTTGTTTGTGCGTTGGATTCTCATTTGTTCATCATTATGTAATCATCAGTGTAACATGAAATCCACAAAAAGGTACTACCGTAAATTTCATGGCAACCTTATGATCATTGCATATAAATAGATACAGTAGGAACCAGTAAATTCAATCAATGCAGACAAATGTTTCCATTGGAGATGATGAGTTTATCAATATTTACATACATTTCCAGGATTGAGCATTATTTAAAATGAAGCAAATGGGGAGCAGTTGATGCGGCCTATTGTGCACGGTTGCAAACTGTACCCCTGTACTGGTCGTGGAAATAACTGGAAGTGACCCATCCTTTTGCGCCATCGATGGATACTATGTTTTGTCTATAAAATTCTAGATGATATTCTAGATAGAATGAATATTATTAACGACACCGAAATGCAAACTGAGTTTTTTCTTAGTTTGCATGTGTATAAAAATATGTTTCTATATTGGAAACATAAACAATATCAGAATAATATCAGAGGCAAAAACCAAATAAAAGCATACTGAGGTATTTAAAAACATATATTTTTATATATGTATATGTATTTACTTACAAAAAAGGCTTAATAAAGACTGTTGTAGAATAGGGCTAGGGCCTTTTAAGCTACTTCTATTATCAGCCCATATATCCGCATTTCTGAAGTGCCCTTCATGTCAAACAATCCCTTTTTCGAACCCTGTACTTTTACCATTGAAAGCTTGATTCACTTTATTCCGGTTGTTTCATCTTTTTAATCACTATTGCCTCTATTTAATGTCACAAAAATTTCGTAAGGGATGCAAAAATTATTTGATTTTATTGCAAATACCCGATTTACTTTGTTATAGATGCCAATAAATTGTCTTGTATAAATAGATTTTTAATAAGTAACAACTATATAGATTCGTATTTTCTTTCTTTAAAGAGTTACTTTTTAAGTCGTCATTGTTATGTTCAGAATATCTTTGTTGATGCCACTTTGATTTCACTTCAGACTTAAGTTAAGTTCCTCTATCCCAATCTTTCTATTCATTATGTCAGATATCCGTTATCCTGATTAATTGCCTTTTCCCGATGAAATTCGAGCCAGCGGAGGTGAAAGACAAGTTATTAAATAATTTATTTTTACATTTATCCGCAGCTCTTAAACAATGAGCACTTTGTCATCGTAGACAAATTTTATGAACAAAATTAAGTGAGGTTTATTAATAAGTGATAATTTGATTTTGGCTCTCAACTTTTGAGCCTGTCGAGACCATGCAAGGCCGATGTCAACTAATCTGTATCGATTGTTTTCATTCAATTCATACCAGTTTACAGCATTGACCTTTTCAACTTCTATCTTGCTGATGACCATTTAATTTCTTTATAGGATTGTGTTCTGTGTCATTGGTTGTTGTGATACGACTGATAACCATTCTGAAGTTGCTTCAAAAAGTGACGATTATATTTGGTTAAAGGTAAGTGATATAAAATGGTCCAAAAATTGAATCAAATTGGCTCATGACGCAATGCCTAACCTACTTCTGGGTAAGGGTTAATGTCGAGGCTAAGATTCAGGTTAGATACACTAGTAATTGATAAAGTTTTGAGTTGGGTCTTGATCTAGATGTTTAATCCTGTTAAGACTCTATAGGCGTGTCTGAAAAATGTATATTCTTTCCGTTCAACCTTTGATCACAACCTTCTAGTTTTAAATACTTTATGCGTAATCTTGATCTATATGACCTTTTTAAGGTCAGATAAAGATGTTTTTCTTTAACCTAGAAACCTCATTGAAGGTGCAAATCAACTTCACATCAATTTTGTCTCCAACACTTACTTTCTGTGATGTATTTTCCGTTCTCTGCCTATCTCATTGCGATGCATTAAGATATTGGAGTAACCAATGACGCTCTATGTTTTGTAGAGATAGTGAAAAGAATGCCACTAATTAATATATTGGGGCAAATAAAATGGGGAAATGTGTCCCCCACCAATTCCAAATTCAATTTAAATCTTTTAAAGTTTCTCCAACTATTTTTGAAAGCATCGCAACATCTCAATCGCCCTTTTTTTCTGTTAAGATGTTGAGGTAAATTTCAAAAGCTTTATATAAAGAATTTTTGATAAAAGCTGTAAGGGTTTTTTTAAATATTGATGAAGAAATGAAATGAAAGATGAGAAGTTTTATCTCTTTGCCAATTTTTTTGTCTGATGGCGCACAGAACTGTTGATGCCATACATTACACGCTTTTTTTCAAAGATTAATTTCTGACAAATTTAAGGCTGTAAACTGATGTATTATAAGAATAGATTAAGAATAAATATCAGACCCAAGCTTCCGCAAAAAGGAGATTTTTTTCTTTCTGAAATGTCCTTTCAGTGCTTAATTTATCACAACAATTTCCCATGTCTAATTGGAAACAATTGACAGTGGCATCAGAATAGAATTGGGTCCTGAATTGAGGGACATAAATGCCAGTACAGAGATTTTGCTATACACAAATCTGCTACATAAAAATAGTGTCATTATGAAGTGGTTTTTGAGACATACCCAATGATTTGTTGAATGAAAGAAGTCGACTAAGTCTATTTTCATTTTTCATTACAAAATGCGACAAGACTTTATGCAACACTCTTTGCTTCAATTTAATCTGTATTTTTGAGCCAAATTCTTGTTTTTAGAAACAAATCACCTGCCTTGTCACTGGTCCTGCAACAACAAGCATTTTATTTTCTAATTTGCATCTTACGCACAGAATCACCTCAACTTATCCCGTGTTGCCTTACTTGAAAGGACAGCAGGTTTTCTCTGGAAGTCATTGTGTTGTATTCATATTAAGAATCCCATTTTTGTGTTGCTGTCATTTTAGCTTCAGCAAATTGGTTTTGATGAGCACGAAATCAATGTTCAAGAGAGAATATGTCTAGCCAAGTTCCAAACTCTGCTGTTGGAAGAATTTGGTTTGTACTGATACTGATGATGATTTGATTGGTCGGTTTTTTAATGTCTGATGTCTCATAGCAGATGTTTTATTTGTTAATTTATACATAAAAATCAAGGTTTTAGGAGTGCCAAACTGTATCTCCTGAAGATGGTGTGAAAGTAGTCTTATAAGGTTTCTTGATTATGATCGAATGCAACCAAGGAATATCCTTTTTTTAAGAAAATTGATTTAGTCATTGGACTGTGAGGCTGCCTTGTGGCTGCTCAGGTTTTCGCCAAAAAAGCTGCCAGTCGTTTACCATTTATGGCACATTTTATCTTGGCTTCGATTTAAATTTCGATATGTGCTTTAATGACAATTTTATCTTTCAGGGCCATCACATTTCAAAGCCTATCAACAGCCCTTTTTGTATTGCCAAATTCTTTTCCTGACGGCGCAGTTTGAAGCCGTGAGTTCTTATGATGTGTATCTTTTGAATTAGTAAGACATTTATATGAACGGCAATCGAAACGTAACTGAAATTTCTCTGAAATTTTTCGACTAGAATTTAACTGTTCACGGAAAATTGTTTTTTTCAGTATGATCCTGTTTAGTTTTAATATTTTTGTTCATTGACAAATGGAATAAACTGAACAATTACGTTCAATTGGCATTGAACTTTGATATTTTAAACAAGCGTTTTGGACTTCATGTTTAGATTTCTATGCTTCAATCGTATCTGAACGGTCCTCATTACTCTAATAAGGCTATTTTATATAGATTTACAGTTAATGTTTAGGAGCCCTCAGTTTCATTATTAATTTTATTGTATGTGACAACGACAATGGTTAGAAGCAAAAGAAAACAATTATTGACAGAA
>OZ025185.1:15185563-15243063 GCA_964019065.1 Catostylus mosaicus | reverse complement strand
TTGCTCTCTTAGTGATTGCTCCGATGCTCCAGGTTTTCATCAACAGACTTAGCTTAAGTACTTTAATTATCCATTCGACTTCACCAAACCCTGTTGGGTATCAATGCTAAATCCTAGACCAGAAACAGTGTCAGGGACGGGACAAACACATTCGTTTGCAAAAACATTCAACAAAGACTGCTTTTAACATTACAAATTGATTTGCAAATTCTAGGTCCCGCGTTCAGGGTCCTCTTGGTACCCGTTCTATTCAAAAGGTTAACCTAAATACAACTGCCGTTACACTGCCATATTTTTAATAACGTTTCTCGAAAGTATGGTTATTCGATGAAGAATTGAAACATAAGTAGTTATGCAGTGATAATGCAGAGGCAAAAGCTAGATTCTGAGGAGAGCTAGGCAAGATCGTTGGCTAGGGTTTGAGCGAAGAGCTGGGCTTTTACTGTTGCTGCATGCTAGTCTTGTCCCTAAATATAGGGTTTGGTAAGGCAGGGTCTATTAGAATATGTATTGTCATTACTCAATGAGGTAGTAATGATTCAAGAAATTCAAAAACGATGTTATTCTTATCAACATTAGAAGTTATTGATTCATAAGATCTAATGATGTGAATGGTATTATGACGCTCTCACAATGTCATTCCTACAAGAACCGAAATTTAAGCGTTTTATTATCAAGGAGTTTTTAGATTAAATAGGGTTAAATAGAATGCCTACTTATAAGACTTTAGGGCAGGAGTGGATGTTAGTTTGCTATTTAATAATATCTCTACTCATTGTTAGTGCGTTATGTTTGTTGCCGGTAGAGTAACCTTAAAGACCGTCTTCCTCTCGCGGATGCTTTGTCCCTTTTCTGAGGTTCCGAAAGGGGATTTTATACGTTGCTGTGGTGAATAAAATCATAATCTGCATTTCTTTTTTAGAATCACGAAAAAGTCTTGGAAATTCTGAATCGACGTTTAAGTCAGGTTGATTAAATAACCGTCTTTCTTTTTGTATTTTGACTCAATATTTTCCTCTTTTATGTTCGACCTTATAACTTTTCGTGACGAGGTGTACCTTTTTCCGGAGTTTCACGAAAACGAACACATTGATAATATTTCCATTTATTTGGCAAGAAATGTATTCCTTATTAGGAATGCTGGAATCTGTCTATAATGGTTCGGCAAGTGAACCACCGTGTTTGCCAATAGAGTTTAGATGAATCTTTCTCAATAAAAAACTAGAAGCGTAGTTTACGTGAGGCATTATCACATCTTACTGATTTATAGCAAGCCTTCTTACGATTGCCAACCATAATATCTTATTTTTTCTGGATCTAAACAAATGATAGTAGTGACAAAAGCTCAAGTTTTTCCTTTTTAGGTTGTCGCTTTGACAAGTGGTCCACATTCAACAAGGGAACGCCTGCAAACAATCGGAATATCTATTGCTGAAAGGTGTGTCTTTACTTCACCCTTCCAGACTCGAATTTACAAATTTGCATTTAACAACCGTTTGGGTATTCTTTAGTTGTTTCGGTTGAGAGTCTTTCAAAAATAATCTCACTTAAAAAAGACTTTAAATTTGCAAGAGATATAGAAGACATGTAGATAGACGTGTAAAATTATAAGGAGAAACATCTAGTAAACACACCTTTTATTATTTGTGGCACAAGATACTTTGCGGCTTCTGAAGTTGGGCAACCTGCGTATTTGGCAACCCACCATAAACCAATCAGCCAAAGGGGTTTATAATACAACTTATTGTTGGTAAAAGTCCTTTGAAAAAGATTGAAATTCTAAGTAACCCAAGCAGCATTTCGTAACTTTATAGTTTCTAAACCTTTTGATAAATATTTAGTTCTGTTTACATTTAAATAGTGTCAAGTTACTGTTGCATGGTTAAGTATATTTTTTAGATCGCTTTGGAATTGCATCCAGTATAGAGTTGTATTTTCAGTTCGCCATCTCGGCTTACAATCTTAAATTGCACAAAAAAGTTTTGTAGCCAATCAAAAATGCTTTCAATACTCTCCCCTAGGTTCATGTTGAAAAGCTAGATCTAAATCAGTCTAGTTTGTTAAACACTTGTAATGTGCCATGCAGCTCATTTCGGCAAAGTAAAGTATTATTCCGTCTTTAAAATCAAGAACAGTAACGCTAAGTTTTACTTGCATAATCTACTACATCTACTGCTATTGGAGCAATGCTTACACAAAACCTTCACTACTTACACACTCTGTATACACATAATTATTTCAACAAAAATAGTCTTTTTTGATAATTTTTTCCGTTTTTGTCACTTTTCAGTATTGAAACCCACTTAGTCTTTTTACATTGGTATAATGACATTTTAATTTAAAGTTTTAATTGAAATATATACTTTTCACGAACAGTTGTTATTTTTTAACGTTGTTATACATTTCAGATATAAAGCTCGTGGTTGCAAAGCCTCAAAAACAAAAAGTGGGACGTTTTATTTACTGCTTGATCTGATGTACTTCTTTGATTTATACCATTCACAAAATTATGACCTTGCTCTTAATGTAAGTATGACCGTACTTTTTGATATAATCATTTATATAGAAATGCTTCATATACACAGGACGACTTCAAATCATTAAGTATTTAATTCAAATGATATTGCACGATCGACTGGTTCTAATTTGAAAAAAAAATATGCAAAAAACCTATTCATTTGAGAAATTTAGTGTTGGTCTCTTTACGATCTCTTCTGAAAAATATTTTCACTAAAGCCAGCACTTTATATGATTATGTCGTTTTTAGCATTTTAGCAACTGTATATTTTAGCATACATGATTGGAAGCTGCACGTTAGAGGCAGAATAGGTAATTTCGCATTCACAGTAAAATGAAATTCCCATAATCTCCTACCCGTCTAGCCAAACTTGTTAAAACTTTTCCCACTGATGCGACTAGTTTGTTCCCTTGGTTCAAAAACGGGCACCCACAAATTTTGTTGAAAGTGGATTTCCATGCCATCCAGAATATACCCGTGGAAAACAGCATCCCCTATTTTTATCAACCTCGTTTCCCATAAGGCACTGCGATAAACGCTTCTTGCAAGAACGTAACAGTTTCCCGGCAGTGCTGTTACTATTAAGTCAGGGCGATTCCTTTCTGCTCCGCACTTTGATTCAACGCTTTGTAGACCGACAAATTTTCCTTGCTTTAAAAGCATGGTTTCATGACATGCTAAATGACCCTCGCCCCAATTTGACTCTCAAAGAAACCAGATAATCTCTTGTATGGGTTCTTTATTTAGCCTGTCGCTCATGCTTGAATTTGATCCGCAATTACTCTTGCTGTTTATAGACAATTAAAAAGATCAAACTTCTACCATTTACCATGGATAATGTTGAACAGAAGGTGACGGCATTTAAGCAACGTTCAGATGAAGTAAGTTTATTTCATGTTTCTTCTAGGCTCCGGTCTACTATATTAAGATTTTTCTACTTTCTTGTAACGTTAATAAATCTAAGAGCATAGAGCCTTTAGATAATTGATGGGAAAGTTGAGAAGGCTGGACTAAGGTCAAGAACCTGCGGACAGATATATCGTGTCGAGTGCTGGATTCATCTTGCAATAAAACTATATACACGTATCTAGAGTTCCGATTAGCGAAAGATTTCTGCAAGCTTTACGATTGCGCAGTCACTGATGTACAAGAAAATGGCAATATACAAGAAGTACAAGAAAAATGAAGAAGAGATTGAGACCAAACTAGAGTGGCAGTTCTGTGAAGTATAGGACTGCGTTTTAATTTTTTGGTTTAGCAAAAAACAGTTCTCTGCTCTTATTTCATCTGTTGATTCATCTTTATCATTCTTTATTTCAAATGCTGATTTACCAAATATATGCAGCTCCAAACTGGTTGTTGTATCGGGAGCCATGTGCCATTTGATAGATAATAATAAGACTTAATTTCTTTTGCCAAAACGTTCTAAAAAGATTGTCTCCAGCTAGCCAATTAAGGGTAATCAATTACTTCACGATTGCAAATACAAATGCAGCATTTGGATCTATTAAAAAAGGCCATTTGCACAACATCAACCAAAGCATAGTCTAATTAATTATTGTGGAATCTCCAATTTTTCAATTTCATAACTCAGACAAAGATATCTGAAGATTTTTACAGATTTAATTTCTAGTTTTTATTTTTAGATATATATATATATATTTTCTTTATCTTTCAAATTTAGACAAAAAACCCAATCTTAACATAGTGTAAAACCAAATGACTTCTTTCGCATAAAGAATTACATAATCTTATATAGATAAACTGATACTAGCTGTTCCGTGTGGTTATTTATCTTACTACCCTTGTTGCGATGAAAGCAGCTAGATTGTACAAGCTATCTTGTTTATTATTAAATCTTTATTTGATAGCAAATTTTTATCAACAATCTTTTGATCACATTTTCCCCTATCTTATGCTTTAATTTTTCGGTTCATATTTCTCGCAGATAAAACAGTGTATCCCAGATTTGTTACTGGCGGCCATGAATATTCTTTATAGCAAATATCGACAAGTGAAGTAAGTTATTTTGTGTTTAATTCATTTCTTTTCTGCCCTTTGGCCTTAAGCTTTAATTTACTTTTCTGAAATGATGGAAACCAATTTGCAGCCCGCCCAGCCGTTTCAAGTTGCCATATTTGTTCTGTTTGCTAGAGACTGGCCTAGCATACTAATACCTCATAACAAACAGCAGCACATAACAACGTATTTTTAAGCAAAATTGCGTTTGACTCTTTGGCTATGAGCTGTCACCATTTCACCATTTTCTCTTTCCTCATTCAGTCTTTCACTTTTTCTTTGAAATTTATCTTTGTAGAAGTTTTCAATTTGTATAAAATTCGATGTTAGTTATTTTGAGTAAACAGGTCTTTAATTGATAGCAGTAAATCCAGTTTGTAGGACAAGCTAATCTGTTTAAATATTATTATTATTATTTCTAGAATTGACCTTAAAAGGCATTTTACATCTAAATGTAAGCCATTGTACCACTAGCAAGGTTTCTTCACATTTTCATGGAGTTTGCAACTCTCAAAGGTACTTGACAGCTGCGTAGTGTGAACATTCTCATGTTTCTAAGCCTTCCGTTGAAGCATTTGCCATGGTACCCTTGTATTAGTTTTTTGTTTATAAGGATAGGAGCTCATTCCTTCCACAGCAAAAGCACAGTGTTTTCTTGATCGATAGAAATATTTCACTACCGTTTCGAATTTTTGCAGGTCTGATGAGGACATTGTGAACAGATCATTCCAAAGGAGAGTTGAAATTGAAAAGCAAACTGTGAGTTTCACACTAGTTTTTGTAGCATATAACAACTACGCTTGTTAGCACTCGCTTCTTACCGAGCCATTTTATAATTGGATATTTAAGCCTTGAGTATTTCAAGAATTCATTGATAACCAAGGAATGAACCAAACAAAATTTTTATCTTATTCAAAATTGATAATTTCCCCCACTATAATTTGCACTTCTAACCCATAATTGAAAGGTCAAGTTCCATAGTACACAACAATTATTTTTTGAAGTTGTTTCCAAATCAATAGTAAGTTTTCCACGTTCGCTCCTGTCTCTAAATTTGTGATTTAACACTTAAAATGACCTTCAGTGTTTTATCTCCACTTTTGCTTTTAACGTAAACAGCTCAAAAATTGTTTGATACCAAAAAACAGAAGCATGATTTACAACTTTAGCATCTTAGGAATTGCATAATCAAAATTTAGCCTGTTGAAAAGTCTTGAAACTTGGGGAAATTTGGTTAATGCGCAAACGGTATATTTTCTTTGTTCTTTCAGTATCTTAACAGTCTAAGAAGCGAAGCAAGGTCAATCGTTACGTTTGCTGGCTTGTTGCCATACCGTTTGCCTGGTGATAGCAATGCACGTTTGGTACAAATCGAAGTATTAATGAACTAAATCAATCTGCCCCAAACAATTGCTTGATGAGGCGGAAAACATGCGCCTCTACCTTAGTGGAGGACTGTCCGAAAACCGCAAAGACAAGAACAAAAAGACCATTTGTGTATTAATGTAGAACGGTTTTGCTAAATATTTTGTACAAATATATTGCAGTTGAGATTGACTATAGGTTTTGTTGTGCTTCAGATGTCGCTAGTTTTATTAGACTATCTGACTGTAATTCTTACTCGTTTAACCCTCATGACATTCCTCTGCCCTTACAACGCGTCTCTTATTTAGATATGATATACTAAAATAGCCTTAAAGACATTGTTACAGTAGCATCCACTCCAGACCACTGTCTCACTAAATATTTTTCAAATAGTCGTTTCCATTTGTAAATCCAATTGGGTCACTTCAGAAATACGTTATTTATATATTTGGCATTTTATCAAAACTTTGGTATTGTAGTTTGAAGCCAATTTGGACCATTTTATTAACTGTCAGTGAACTAAAGACTTATATTTAACCTTGTCCCAAAATTCGATATTTACCAATGCATTGATAAAGGCCTTTTTGAATTAGCATTTACAAACCTCATCTTCTTTGATGCGAAACGCTATCTACAGTTTTTTTTTCAAAATACATATTCGTAAATTCTTCTCTCAAAGAACCGCATTGATCTGGTTTGTTTTCTTGGCTATCTTTTGATAGAGCATATTTCAAAATTGGAAGTAATTGCACTATAATTTGTCAGAAGATTGTGTGCGGGTGCAAGATGGCAAGTCATCGTTTTGTGCCATGAGTTGCAGGGGTGCAGTTAGCTGCCGTGCTGAAAGGGTGTAGCCCTGATGATTTTGTCAACAATGTAGATATGCCATTCATAAAATGTCCACAGGTTGAAAATTTTGCGAGGAAACTCTCATGCATGGCTAAGTAACTTCATTTTTTAAGATGAATGTTTGTCACGTTTTTCTGTTTTATAGTTTGACTTCTTCCGCTCATATAATTTGACTGATTATAATGCTGACTGATTTTGATGATTGACTCCCTCAAATGGATATCAAAGCTAAAACTGGGTAAACACCCTTCATTCTCGGTTCCAAAATGCAACCTAAAAAGTCTGTAAACATGTTTGAGGTAAGTGTTTATCAACGTGGGTCTGGAGAAACAAAATGCCGCTAACTACTTAATGGTCATAGGGGGTCATTGGGTCGTAGGATCGGGTTTTTTTCATTTTGCCAGCGGACTCATATGAACAGGCCTTCGGTCGAACTTCAGTCTGTAATCACGATGGTGATAGTCTGCGGTTTAAAGAATCTAAAATGTTCAGAGGTTAGCCATTGTCACTTCAGTCAACTGTGAATTGAAATGACAGCCACCTTTCAATACAATCCGGCGTGTGGTAGATTCGAGATAATAGAATTGAAAACATTTCGATAAAAGAATAAAGACGACAGGAATATCCAGGATAGGAAAAGCGAGTCTCGTGGCAACTAGATTTAGACAACGTGCGATCATAACAGGCAGTGACGCTTCTTGAACTCAACTAGCCGTGGTGGAAAGGGAGGCTGAGAGACTGAGGTGCCTTTTTGCACCCCATAAACTTGTTGGGTGGGTATTTATTTAGATCCCTCATTACTTTCATTTAGAACTATCGACTTTTGACTTCCAACCCTAATTGATATAATAGACACTGTTTGTGGTATGTTGATGGTATTTCACAGACTAGCCCCAGTCTGTAATAAATCGACCCGAAAATGTCAAAATGTTCCGGATCCTGTTTAACATTCTGAATTAAAATGAATAGATTGGTATCAGTAAATTTGCAAAAAACTGGGGCCCTGTCTATAGTCTCCCTTGAATCATATCCCTATCAAAGTGTAACAGCTAAGAAGAGCAAAAACGGGCAGCTTTTAAGATAAATGCGTTTCGTCAAAAATCGTTAAGTATCAACTAAGGTTTCAACTTTACTTAGTTATATAATTACATAATTATTTCAATAATAGCATTAAACGACAATATCATTATGTTTTAAAATGCTAATTTATAGTATTTCGTTAACAAAATATTACTATTGATGGAGAAATCTAAAACATACATTACAAGTGCAAATGAGAATTTCAACTAACTTTCAGGTCAGATCAAACCTAGTTCTAAGAATCAAAAAAGTTAGCAAATCTATTAAATCCTTTTTATAAGAACATTGCTTGTGAGGATCGAGCTTAAGGATTCTCATAAATTTACATCCTGGAAGAAGTGATGCATAAAATTGGGAAGGTAAGCAACCCCACCCTAAATATGGTCTACCTAAGTTTTGTCAAAATGGCAGAATTTCATTTCATTTAAACGAAGAAACTGGTTAAGAGCGTTGAAAAGTACATGTATTGCCTGGCATTCCTCAGAATATTAGAGCATTGGGGAAGGTTATAGAATTTGAAGTTACACTGGGTAAGCAAAAGCCAGTTGGAAAAACCAGGTGATTATTTCATTTTTGACAAAGTAATTTTTTCCAGAGTGCTTCTCCACTTTTTCCTGCAAGTTTTGAACAGTTATTCAAAATGTTTTTAGATAGGGGTAGGTTATTTATTACCTTAAAATTGAGAGTATCCCTCTTGGTATGGGCATAATCCCAGCAAAGTGCTTTGGTAGCTACACCCTGGATTAAAACGGGGCATAAGAAGACCCGAGCGGCCAAGTAAAAATCAAAATCTAAGCATTGCATTATTGTCAATTCACAATTGTACTTTTAACAGCATTAAGAATTAAAACTTTATCTTATTCGGCTTTCTGCTCTTAGACGTGCAACGTTTGAGTTGAAGTAGCATTTCCTTTTTGAATAAAACATGAAAATATTGATTTATTCACTAGATGCATTATTCATTTTTTGGCAAAACGCCCATGCCCCATATTTCTTCGAGTTGAACATATTCTTGTTTATATTTTGCAAGAGAAAATTTTTTTTTTGACATGCTCTAGGCTAGCTTTTACCTTGAGATCTTGTAAGAATTTTGTATCCATATCCCAAGCTCTTATGAAAGTTTTCTTTGAAAGGTGGATGAAAAGCCAACTCTTAGAGAATGATATGGACCACAAAAAGGCTGTTCAAGAAATTATGAAGAACATTTGGTACACCATTTGTTAAACTTGTAATTCCACACGAATTTACAGTGGGGTACTAACAGTTTAATCACACGCCAGAAGAGTGCCCTCCTGGAATTATCCAAGGGAATAAATCACCTAAATTCAAGTAAAATGCTTCAATCTCGCTGCAACTTTCAACCAATTATACTTTTGCAACTCGCAAGGTAGCCTCTTGTATAGATTTATATATACAATAGCATTCCATATATAGTGGGAGCAGTTGTTTTAGTCTCTTGGGAGTGGAGGGGGGGGGGCCAAAGAAAGTATGTCTGACTAACGGGAGAGTCTAGAGTGCAGTTAGTTAAGGCTTTAGACAATATATTTGAATGGAAAATTGAAGGGAAATGATATAAATCTTCATAAAGTCTGTTCAGCCAGTTTACTGGATAAGTGAATCTTTCTCTGTTATTGGGGAAGAGATATAACGATTTTGCACATGCACCTTAATTTTGTATGATGCGGTTCCATTCTCTCGTTGAAAGCATCATGAGTTATGGAATAAACCTAAACTAATATAGCAATATATTTCCATATATTTATCATAATAATCTCCATATTTAAAGTCGGTATGTTGCTTTTACTTCAAGCACATGCAAACATGGAATCTTCCATATTACAAAAGACCACTAACATACACTGTATAAGCCTTTGATGACTGCACTATCTCCTACTGTTAATATCAAGAAAGCTGTTATTCATCCACTCAAATGATTCCAATAGAAATAGAACAACAGCAACAGAATTATGCAACAAACTTTTGCAAAGTTGATTTGATGCGAAGAAAAAAGTCCACTTGTTTGGGGTACGAGAATCTCATTGTAATGGCACTACCAGAGGTCATGTGACTAGCCCTTTGAAGTTGTTGCTTTTCACTTGACCAATGAATTTCGCATTTCGTGAGTGTGCGCATATATATAAACGAAGAAAAGGAAAACGTCACTAATTAAAGTCAAGGGCATTAATTAGTTGACGTCATTTCTGTCCTGTGCGTAGGCTTGCAAAATGTATTGACGGTGGAATGAATACAAAGACTTATTTCTTCGCAATTATAAAGTATCCACAATAATGAATCAAATTATCTTTGCGAAGATTTAAAAGCAATGAGGATTAATCAATTCAAAGCAGTCGAATATGGCATATGAAACTGTGCAGTGTTGATTGATTGAGAAGTACAGCACCATCTTGAAAATAAGCATTCTAATTGTTGATTACCTTTTAATAACGAGTATCCCAATTGGTTAAAAAGGGCAAGACAATTGCGCACGATTGCCATAGAACAATGATTTTCAGGGATTTGAGGGAACCATTCAGAAACTTTGCAGAATGGATAATACTAGGGCTGGATTCTTCGATCAGCAAAAACAAAGACTTCTGTCAAAAGATGCTCAGATGAGACATCTTACTGCAATATTTGCAATTTCTAGGCGATTTTGAAGGTGAAAATTTCCTTGCTTTTTTGGGCAACGACCAAACAATTTCATGCTCTTCAACTCCTATCAAAATGAAATGGTCCTTGATGCTGAATGCTTTGAATGGGCCAACTCATTTGTCATGCTTAGCAATAAGCCTGGTGTCACAAACCGAGAAGCAAATACGTCACTTGCTTCTCTATTTTTATAAAGAGCTCGTACTTTATTAATGGAAAAAGTGCTCAAAAATGTTAAAGTAGCTCATATTGTGGCTATTTCTCTTGTATTGCCACAGCATCCTTTTCGTGGCTGTGGTTAGCTACAGAACATTTTGTCTTTCGTGGTAAATTTGTTATTTTATCAAATTACAAAGAGATTTCAGGAATGGATGTGTTGTTAATAATCTAAGAGCTACAGCTTACTAAAGCAGCAGTCAATTCATTACCCCATGAATACTTTCACAGGCCGGCTTCCATTGGAGTCTTTGCTTTTTTCTGAATATGTACTATGTACATCTTCAATTGGCTGATACGTTAGGCCCAATGGCATACCATTTGGCTTGCAAAACTGGTTCATTTGGTGAGAAATGCTATCATGTGGAACCTGAAATAGATTAACACTCATTTAACACGCGTAATCAAAGGGCTATGATATACTACCAACAGCAAATCAAAATAGCAGCTTACACTTTATCAGATTCATTGGTCTTGCTGTTAATCAAATAAATAATCCACCAATATGAAGTTACTTGTCATCAAAATATACTGATTAACGCCAAGATTATACTTTATGTATAAAATTTAATTGGGAGTTGAGTACATTACATCATATTTGTATGAAGGCATACTTCATGAGAAGATCGAGCCTCGAGTTGCTAAGAAATACGCATGAATGTGTTCAATCTCAGGTGAAAAATTACAAAAATGTGTTTGTCCTTTCTTCCTCGTAACACCGATCGCTTAAAGAGTGAATTTACTCCGCTAGCTTCCAGCTCCCTTATCCCAAGTAAGTATGTGCTGTCATAAACACTAAGCTACGCCTATGGTGACAATGCTGAGCTGCGCAGAGCAGAGTCCCAATATTAAAAGACCCAAGTTAGTTATTGGATTGTATTTATTGTTTGCAGGCGTAGAAAGTAATGTTTTAGGTCAGAGCAGAGTTGAGAAATCTCAGGCCTCGAATCTTAAATGTAACAATATTGTTATATGGCAGTAAAAACCCAGCAGCATACTTCGGGCATTATTTGTCTCACTCTGATCAAAGTGTGAACGTTGAATAATGATCAGAAATTGAAAGACATTGGCAACAGTATGATTTTACCTGTTTACCGCTTGGGACACTGTGATGATAAAGGAGTTATGGTGTTGGGGACTACTTTGGTAGCTACTTAGTTTGGAAATGGCAGTGTTCTTCATTGAGCTTGTCTGTTATACACTGGAACTGGGACCAATTACGAAAAACCATAAAGTAAGTCTTTAAATATATCAAACAAAGCACACTGTAAAATTGTCTCCAGACCCAAAAAACATCCAAGTTAAAATTGTTCTCAACTTTTTGCCTTTTTGGATCAGATCGCTATTAGCAAAGACGAATGTAGGACAGGGTTGTTTTTAAGGCACGTATTTTTATACCCTAATTTGCTGTCAATGAGATCTATTTAAGTGGATCTGGCAATAAACCCTTGTAAAACTGTTAGTTGTAACCATAAGTCGCCCCCAATGACCAATATTGTTAATGGTATAAAAAGAACTAAGCTGAATATTAATTGACAAGTAAACCACGAATCGATTATTTCAATGAAAAAACATGATTCATCAACTGAGGAAAGTAAGGGAAGATGAAAATCTTCATGATTGCTTTCAGAAGACTGGCAAAACTAGCAATCGTTCTTTTTGCGAGATATTTGGGGATATAACTACTCTGTTGTTCAGCCAAGTCGCAAACCATTGCTTCGAAAACTTTTGGTTTCTAGAAAAATAAAACCTTTCCACGCATAATCCTATTCATTATTTGCCACGTTCTGTAACTTTACTGCCAAAAACTTTACCCGTTTACTGTTGAATCTTGCGTACTTCTGCACTAATTCACTATTGGGTATTGCAAAAACTCTAGAGAGAATGAGATGGTGGCCACGAAAAAACCTACAGAGAAAAAACTGTGGGGTGAGGCACACCAAAAAGTCTACAAGCGGTTATCTTTGAGGGCTTTGCATCACACAACAAACCGCCAAATGAGGGTGGTATACTAAATCTACGAGTAATATAAGGGATTTGCAGAAGAATTGCCAATGGTAAAATTCTCTGCTATCTGAATTGTTCAAATTCATGTCCTGTTTACTTTTCCTTAATTAACAGCCATTAGCAATTGTCATAAAGAAATAGTTGGACTTATCTCCAAGGCAAAAGATTGCTTGGCAGGGCTGCATCACCTTTCCAAGACTTATTATGAAATAGTCAAAGATTTTTTATATATGTGTTTATATTATGGGAACAGTGGCCCTACCCACCTCTGTCCTTATCTTTGGCTTTTTTCTTAGAAAAAAATACTTGCTATATCTGTTCAAGAATATGTTTTTCGATGCAAGCAATGACAATGAAAGTAACACGAAAATTTTGAAAATAGGCGTGCGACTAAGGGCCTGAGAAGCTGTTTACCTTCAGAAGCCAAACCTTCCGCCAAAAGACAAAGTAAATTCTGATTCATTGCAAAGGCATTGCCTGGTTGTTTCATAGGAATTCCCAATGAATTCCGTGCACCTTCCTCCAGCTAGTGACAATTTTCAAATTAATCGAGAAAATTAAAGTCTGTCGCCACCTGGATATATATATATAAATATATCTTGCTGACCTTTCACGCGGGCTTATCACCCAAATCCTGCATATAAACCTCTTGGCTTACTTGCTTGCTTGTCCCAATTAGATTTGTCTGCCCTCCGTGGCATCCAAGTTAATATAGCCTAGAATAAACCACACTACATATATTGTAATTGGAAAAGTCTTACCATTGGACTCATTAAAGAGAAAGCATGAGGAGAATAGAAACCATTTGGACTAATTGTGGGAGACATTTGTGCGTATTGTCCATTGAACATTGGAGGTACTGGCGGTAACACTTGGTGCACCATCCCATTCGAAGTTGTTGGTGATAATAACTGCTGACCATGGTGCATTGCGAGAGGACTTGTTGGAATGTAATTGTTACTGTTACTTGATAGATTGGCGTTGTTGTTGTTGTTTAGGTGATTCATATGTTGTGCGGTCATCTGATTGGCATGGCTTGTTGCAAGCATCATGCTCATATCGTGCACTGAGCATTGGAATACTTCAATGTATCGCTCCCCCATGTGTTTCAAATGTAAATCATTCGCTGCCTTGTGTGCAAATTCAGGACTCTTCAGTTGAACGAATGATTCTCCAGATGGCCGTCCCTAAGTAAGTGAAACATGAAAACATGTAAACATTGGTTTGAATCGATCAAGTCGCAGACATCGGAAGATTTCAAAGATAAATTAAAGCCACCGTTAAACATCAACGCAAAAATAAATTAAGAATAATGGCCATTATTAAACTCTATAAAATGTATTGCTCTCTTGTCACTTCGAAAAACGCTTAAACTTAAATAATGATTTGTGATAATATAGTGATAAAGCAGAGAAATCCTGTTTTACAACCCAACATGGAAACATTTCAAAATGGTGAAAACAAGACAACATGCGATTAGGCATTGATAGGAAAATATTGAAGTAGATAAAGATATACTACTTATACTTTGCACCTGCAGACGGTGTTTCTTAGGATGACTGATAAAAAAGGTTATGATAGAAAAAAGAAAAAAATACTTTAGAGACGATTCAAGAGGCACCTCATTAGAGGCATGCGGAATTGATTTTAATGGGACACAGAACACATGAAAGAGTACCCTCTTTGGACAATGGACCATTTACCCTTACCAGTTAGAAATTTTGTGCTTAGGATACTGCATGCTTCTATATCTTCCATCCAGCTTGGCAAAAGTCGATAGAAATGGCAGTAAAACAACTGTAACTGCATGTCTGGCAGTCTTTGCTTGTTTGCTCAATTAATTGGAAACTGTTCCATTTTGATAAAAATGAAAGTCTTACGTCAAAACATTGGATTTTAAGACAGGTTTTCAGAATGGGCATGGCTAGATTGTTGTAACTATTTCTTTTAAATTTGTAGAAGGATCTAGACCAACTTGACACGTGAACTCTTAAATGTGATCCTTCTGTATCCTTATTTTTTGACGCTTTTTCTATCAGATCCTTAAACATAAAACTACCAGTAGATGCTTGCCTGTAATTATCTGTTACAAAACAGGCTGCATGTCTTTCAACTATTTCTATCCGATGTCTTATTCCCTTGGTGCTAGGTGACCAAACCCCATGAAAATACACAAGGTGCGGACAAGCCATTGATAAGTTACTGGTTTCTTTGACACATCTCGCGCGAACTGAACACAAATTGTAAGTACCCAATCTGAAAATTAGCATAAGGCCAATTCTCAAAAGTTAAAGATTTATTGTCGTAGCAATGATAAGCTTTACATTTGCTATACCTACTAAATGATCTAGTGTTGCATTGCATTGTATTTTTGATCCAGGGTAAAACCCAATGTAATTGTGAGTCAACAATCTCGACAGGTGTATCATTTATATGCTAATTGAAAAGCCTTTTATTTTCATTTGGAGGAGGTACTTAACAGCATCTAGAACCAATGCCCCATTCTTGCATTTGCCCTTATTGCGCAAAACCTTTGCGAAATTCAACTATCTCTTTGCATATATTCCATTAAATTTAGTGCAGTGACGCTAGATAGTTACCAAATGCTGTTACATGCTCCATCAATGGTCAATAATAGCAAAGTGTGCAGATGATAAATTCGTCAATCAATCACTTTCAATTTTTTTTAATTCGAACACTTAAAATCCAGTGTCATTTATATTTACAGTCGAATAGATATTGCACTGTACTACATCACTGCAAACTGTCCATCCAGAATCCCATATTTCTAAAGCTCTATCAGGAGCTGAAACCATAATGCCACAGGAAAGAAACGTTATTTTAAAATTTTTGAGAAAGAACGTGGGTCACGTGTGCATTTTGGTTTGAAAAGATTTTTAAAAGAGGCTGCAAGATTATCAAAGAACTCATGATAATTATTAAATCTTTAGATCCTATGTTACTGGTGATTAGTATCATTATAAGCAAAGTCCACTCACTTGTAAATTATAAATGATGTGAACTGTGCCTATTATCCCTTGCGAATGCTGTCCGAGGAACGTTACAATATCATCTTTCGATGCGGAAAAAGGGAGGCCTCTGAGCCGCAAACAAGACATTGTCATCAGCGTTTGTTGAGTCCTTTGTCCACCTCGGTCTACATGTCCCATATGGAATGTGCCTGGCAGCGGTGAAAGAGGAGGCAACAGCGGTGAAACCACTCCAACTGGACTGACAAATTGATAACCGACGTTGTACATTGTCAAAACCTGTGAAGCAAAATTAGATATTCCAGTAGCAAGTGACAATAAAGCGAAGAGATTTAAAATGACAACGTATCGTTTATGCGGGCTGTCTCGTTTAATATCTAGATTATAGCTGAGGTTGAGAAGAAAAGGGAAAGAAAAGATATCAAGGCACTGATACAGCCAAAAAGTACAATTATATCATCCAGTCTATCTTAAAACCTTTCTCTTTTTATGAAAGTAATTCAGACCAATGTAATCAATGTTTTGTTCACGGTCAAAAAGGCATATCTAAGGAATAAACGAAAAACATTACAGTAAGATATACACTCTGTTTTAGACACAGCTGCACTGAAGAAAAGACGGGTGCGAGGAGAGACGCAGCTTGCAGTTAGGCCTTGATCTGCTAGGTGGTCGAGTGCCAGAAATCTTCAAAGCTATTGCGGATTTGTTTACGTATTGTGGGGTGGTGAGGGCAGCCTAGTGAAATATTTCATTGTATACTTGCCGAGCGTACAATAGTATGTTTAGAAGAAGTTATGATGAAGAAATTTTTCATGAAATAGAGGATTTTCTCATTATTATTATATCATTATTATAAAAGTCTTTACAGTTGGTATATTCATAGTTTAAAAAAAACTAATTCAAACCAACAATTTACAATACTTAAAATCTAAGAAATATCAAATATTAATGAAAAGAAAAAATTTTTTGTTGTTTTTTTAATAGTGTTATTAGATCAATTTTAATTTTAGATCACTTTCAAGCACAGTAATTGCTAATGGTTTTTTGAAATAGCTAGTAATTAGAAATGTGCATCGACTTTTTCCGGTTCTGGAACGTCTTTTACAAAAATCTGCCCGGAATATTTACCGAGTCAGGAAAACATTATGGCCGCAAAGTCACTGTCAAAAAAATGTCAACAAAAAGGAAAATATATCTTGTTAAAAACCCAATTCACTTCCTATTTATATTGAATGCGATATTCTGGGGGACTCAGTCCCTCAATTAAGCCAATTTATCTGCCTCCCTAACCATCAATGCTGTTTCTGCATGTTAATAAGTTGCTGATCACAAGAAAAAATTTTGTTGAATTTATTCAATGGACAAGTATTAGTGCTCCAGGATCACATCAGCTTGATAGCTGCCAGAGCCCAAGCTGGGATAATAAAAGAACTGCTTGCGTACTTTCTTGCTTGCTTGATCTTGGACTGTTTGACATGCCATTTAAAATCCTTACTACATAAGGAATTTCACCTTGTTTTCAAAAGAGGCATTTTTTCCTTCCAAGTGAAGACATAGAAACCTTTTAGAAACACTTCCTTTTAGAAACACTTCCCTGAAGATACTATATGCGTTTTGCAAAATAATTGGAACCGAGATATTTTACATGAATCTTTACATAGGCAAACATAGTTCTAGGGGGTTGACGATGAAACTTAAGCGCTGCATATCATATTCATAGACACCGGAAGCATTTGTTAGATATGAAAGGGTACAGGGAAGAAAAGAAATTTGAAGATGGGCCACTCGACGAATAGCTGCATTTGAGGTGTTTTTCCCAGTCTATTGTCAATTGCCTCTTAACCTTAATTTATTTGCTGCTTTACCAGACCATGGATAGGTACCAATCTGGTACGAAATTTCCCCTCTTAGTTCTCTACGCTCTCTTGAATAGGCCAATTTATTCATGCAAGAAAATGAAAATTTCATAGTTGAAAAAGGATGAATCATGCCTTAACTTCCCTCAGTCGACACCATAGCCTATTGCCATATCTTACGAAAAATACCATTATACCATTGCTTTTAATCTCAAGTAAGGAAAATGAAGGTTATTCGTTTCATAAATAATGCTTCTATAAAGAATTTCTTTGCGTCGTGGGATGCTTGGTTTCATATCTAACTATAGCCTTTACTGCTAGCCAGGCTTTTTCTTTAGATCTGCGCGTATAGCTTTTCCAGAGCAATTTGTTGAGAGAGTTTCAACTCAAAGACTACGCTGTTAGAAACATCATAGGCAGATGCGGCAATTATAATGGGATTTGGTTGAATTACCTTAATCTTCCCTGCAGAATGCGTAATTTAAGCAATATTTTCAGCTCTATCCGATATTTAGCTCTTCTTATCTCATTCGGATTCTGAATTTTATAAAAATCCAGCGTAATTGGTCCACGTTTTGCACCCGGCGTGTTACTAAATAGGATGCTCATACAGGAGAATTTCTTTAACCAACAAAATGATTTATGTTGATGTGGGTCAAAATTTCCAACGTTTATTATAAAAAAGACATTTAATTTGCTGAATATAGTAATCTTATTGCCACAGTACAATTCTGAAATATGCACCCAGAAAGCATGCAACTAAGGGTTGCTTTGGCAAAAAGTAGCGTGACGGCTGAATTCAGGAGCTCTAACCAATGTTACAAATTACTAAAAAGTATGACATATTTTGTTCCACACTTTTCATAAGAACTAGCTAGGTCCAGTTACAATTTTTGCATGAATATATTTGGATAATAACATGCCTAAGAATAAGCAAGATAGATTTAGTGTCTCAATATTATGATTATTAACATTTTCTGCAACCCCTTGAAAAGGACATGAGGGCAACGTGCAAATCCAATCACAATAATACAAGGATATACTTTAAAACTCTCCAACGTCAAACGATTTGTATGCAGAGACGTGACGATGGTTGCAATGCTATTTTTTACTTTTACTTTAAATTCATATCTAGAAATTCATATGCATTTGGCAAATCGTAATTTGGCAGGTTTTGTTGCTATATCTCTCTTGAAACCGGTGTAGTTTATTGGGAATGTAAGAACCTGTCTTCTATATTCATATGGAAACATCTCAAAACAAATGTTGATCAGATAACTGCATTGGAGAATTGGGAAACATGACAAGAATGTGCAGGTTTCACCTGAGAGAGATTATTAAAAAAGATTTAGATCATTTGAAAACCTTTAGGAAAAAGGGAGACCCTCCCCCCCCCATCCAAAATCAGGTTATTTAGGTCCTTATCATATGAAATATACAAAGACATAAGTGACATCATAAAATCAGCTCTTCGTTGGATGCAATTAAGATGCAAGATCAAAGGTAAGATTTCAATCAAAATCAAGGTTATTCAAATCCGTCTGAGCGTGGCAAATGGGTACTCAGGCGACATCCTGAGGGCACAGACCTTAGCGCCACAGGCCCACATCAGCTGGATAGCGGTCGAGACCCTATCTGGGTTAACAGATAAAATTATTTCCTTGCTTGTTTGCCTGCTGGCTTTCTTGCCTGCTTGCTTTCTTGCCTGCTTTCTTTCTTGCCTGCTTGCTTTCTTGCCTGCTTGCTTTCTTGCCTGCTTTCTTTCTTGCCTGCTTGCTTCCTTGCCTGCTTGCTTCCTTGCCTGCTTGCTTCCTTGCCTGCTTGCTTCCTTGCCTGCTTGCTTTCTTGCCTGCTGGCTTTCTTGCCTGCTGGCTTTCTTGCTTGCTTGCAAGGTGTATCAGAGTAGCAAATTAACCTCCTTCACCGAACCCCAATCTACTTCGTGCTCAAAGCACTACGTTCTTATTTGCTTATCTCTCGATTACTTGTAACAAGTTACTCGGTTACTTTATAAATATGCGCGTGCTATTTCAAGGTAATAGTTAAACGTAGCTCAAAGAATGTTCTAGCAACAGCACGATGTCGCAAAATTTATTCGTTTTAACTAGAGATATGAGAGAAGTTTTGACCTGTCTCATAGGTGCCTTAGGTTCTTATGTAATGTTATCAAAAGGAGGCCAAGCACTTGCTGTATGTTTTTAAAACACGGTTCTTATAACAATACAAGATATTTACCGATGGTTCGTAGAACTCACCACTAGCAGTCGCATCTAACAGGAACATTGCGACGACAGACTGTGTTTACATGAATGCGTCCAGCATAAGAACGCCATCTAGAATAAGCGCTTGAATTCACCAGGCATATTGCCTGAAGAAAAACCTCGTTTGGATAAAATTTGTGGTCACTTTCTTTAAGGAAGATACAAAGGTTACTTTGACAATTAGCTTATATTCCATTGAGCTGAATTTTATAGCTATAGTAAAGCCCGATCAGAGTCTAAAATCAAACATGAAAATTTTAATCTTATTTTGCCCACTCTGCACCAGTATCTATCGACTGACCAGGCTATCTTGTGGCTATAACATAAAGAAGTAAATAACTTCAAATGAATTTAAACACCTTTTTATAAGACAGTTATAAACATTTTTATGAGACATGTTTTTAATAATCCAAATGACCCCAGTAATCAAACGTTTTTAGCTATCACTGGATCTCAGTTGTGAAAATTGAGAACTATCAAAACACTGCACAGTTTTTTTGAGACAGACATTTTTAACCAAATTGAGCCCGAAATATTCCCCGTATTACAAGTGTAGTTATGATATTTGGCGATAAACCCGTGTTTGCAAGGAATAAATAATAAGTTCTGTGATAAAATTCTGTTGAAATGTTTTAAATGGTTCTAGGCGGAAAGCACTACATGGCTCTAGATGAAACGTTAGTGTAAAATTAATCTATTTGGAGGGCAATGTTATTAAGATGGGACCACAAATAAGCTTTTCATCGTTTTGTGACGGTATAATGGTTAAAATTGATTATTGAAGCAATGTTTTATGACGTCAGCATCAACTCTTCTATAGATATAAGCTTCTTAATTGGTTGAAATCTGTGGCATGTTCTGGCGTGTTAAATCTGCCCTTTCTTCCGGTATGGAATTGTGGATTATTTTAGCCAAAGTCCAGAAAAAATGGTAACCTTCCTCCGGACAAAAACCTACCAGAAGGCAAACCTTCCTGACAAGGAATAGAAAAGGGGAGGCATGGCTTTAGGTGTGTCATAGCAGTTTCTTTTGTTTTTTGTTGCTTTCCTTTAGCTAGAGACCGTGTGACCGTAATGTTCTCCTTACTCTGAGCTTATCATGATTTTATCAGAGTGAAAAGCACTTGTGAATTCGGTGCTGATGCGATACTATATAATATGAAGGTGTGATAAAGCAACCGATTCATATCAAATTTTGTTTTCATTTTTAAAGGGAAAACATTTTTATGATTTAAAGGTAATTTTGCAGAGAAGGACAAATTTTGACCTTGGCGCCGTCACTTTTTTGTCACATGTGTAACCATGACTGTTCATGTTATTAAGAGAAGGCCCCATTTCTCTGAATTTTGGATCAGAAAACACCTCTGTTCTCAGATAGACAAACCGTGTAAGCTACCCCTGTTTCTAGGAAACCTAGGGCATATCATTAATTTCTTGTTTTTGCTATAGCAATTACTTACTTTCTAGTTGCTGCTGGTACCTTTTTACGTACCGATCCTTTTTGAAGAAAATCTAGAAGACGTTTTGAAAATACAACCTTAAAAATCTATACATGCAACTGGTTAATGAGCAGCTTGACCTTGACCTTGACCTTGGCTCAAATACTTCAAATGAAGCGTTAATCGCAGCATCACTTCAACTTTTCATATATTCCATACTTTAACATGCCCAAATTTTCTACCTTCCAAAGGACACCAAAGGAGGCATAATGCTCTCACTCCACTTTCAAAATACCAGGCAGTGTCTGGATATCATTGGGGGTCTTTTCATAGCAATTTAAAGGCCAGCCCAGAGTGCTTGAAAAAAGTATCCATGATTGAAAATAAACCATTATACTTTTGAGTTCTGGCTTTTTATAGATGGGTTTTTATAGATATATGTAGGCGTAGCAAACCTAGAGTCAGTGCAGTCTTATAGATAGCTATTAATAAAGTAGCTTTTTCTGATCCTAGGCCAACGATTACTTGAGAATTTCAAACATTGGAACTCTTTATTCAATATAACAAGCTTCAATCATTTGTCATAACGTTTTAAATAAGTTAGAATTCGATATAATAAACAATTTTAAGGAATTCACAGTCTTTATTCCTGAACTGAGCTTCAACATTACTTATCGATCAGGTACTGGATATTTCCTTTGCCTTCGTCTAGTAGGCATAAATTGACTAACATGATCGACAGGTTAGAAGGAAGCGTTTCAATTTTGGGACGGGGGGGGGGACACGTTTTGAAGGGCACTTTTCATCTTTACTGCTATGGACGTCAGATTGCTGATAGAAGGGACGCTGCATCATCTATTTAAGGTTTGGGGTTAGCGGCAGTTAGATGTGGCTGTGGAAGGAACAGGACAGAGCCTCGGGGAAATGTTTGCAATGGCGTCCTTTTTATATCACATAAGTTCCAATTTATGAATAAAAATGCAACCTAAAAAGGGCACTTCTCTACTCTAAAGAGGGCAATTCTCTTTCAGAGAAGAGAACTCTGAAAGGGCTCTTGTCACAAACGTTTTAGATGAAAGGCTAGATTTTGTCAAGAACTTCTTTGAATACTTCAGAATTCCAAAAATTATGAAAGGCTCTTTGGTAACAATGTTATATCAAAAATTGAATAATATATCATAGGAATGCTAAAAAAATTTAAGAGGTCATTTCCAACTTTTCCAGGTTTCTTACAAAAAACTTTTAAGTGTGCCTTTTATTTAAATATGTCAAAGGGGTCGGTCCTACTGAATAAAGGTCCTAGATATCAGCTTTAAAACAGCTGTAGCAGCTTTGCTCTAAAACATGTTTTTCTGCAATTCCTTACATTTGGTCTCTTTGAATAGATGTCTATAAAAAATTGGTTCTACAGCATTTCTACAAAGGTTTTTTTCCAAAATAGAAACTCGTTCGCAAATTTCTATTTTCATGAACTGTTCACATCAGGTTTGGTTGCTCGATTGACAAAGAAGGTTGAAGAATATCGGAAACTGGAACGCCCCTGAGTAGCTCGTTTAGGAAATATTGGCAATTATTGGCTGCAAGTGAAAAATTTATCAAATCTTAGTCACGGCAAAAATTCCGAATGAAAAGTGCGCTGATCTAAAATTGCTTTGATTGCTCAAAGGGGCGCTATTATTATACCCAAGAATATTGGCAGGTTTTGTTGCCTTGGGAACATGATTTGTGGTTCAAGTGGAATTACGGGTGTGACCAAGCAGTCATTGTTGTTGGTCACCTTTTGACGCAAGTCGATGCTTAATGGCTATGGTGTTACCATGGCGTTGATACATATTTGCGGATAAAAAGCGTGATTCACTAACCTGTAGCCGCAACGTCTTCAATAAGATTAACAGGGCATCTTAGTCAAGGGGGTAATTTGAGTGTCCAAAAGCGGAAAGTTTCAACTCCCCCTCTACAAGGACGTACACCCAATTTTCAGGAGCGTTTAGGAGCGACTCGTAAGAGTTAATCTTGTACCTTTTTAAATGCTGAGGTTTTTTTAGATTTTAGATCTTTTTTCAAAATATAAAATATTTTTGGACTGACACAGAAAATTTGTGGAAAGGGCGTGAAACCCAAACAGTTCAAGCATTTAATATTCTACGAATTTTTTATTTGAAGAATGACATTTTTTTCAAAACTTGGGCCTTAAATGCCTTGTTTCACGAGAAACGCAACGAAATGAGTTAGATGAACTGTTTTTTACAGAATTGATGTGATTTTAGAACCAAAAAAACATGCATGACTGAAGAAACTTAGTGCTGAGCCTGAACATTCTCAACTTTGCAACGAGCCGAGTAATAACTTTTTAGTAACCAGTTTCTTATGAAAAGCATGTATCTTATCAGAAAATTTGACAGACTAATATTTACGATAGGCGAAGTTAAAATTGCTACTCCCTATTTATCTCGCACGCCATTGTAAAGAATTGTTCTTTTCCTTTAAATCCCTACAAATCCTTTTGTTTCCTAGCGTATCTGGCATATTTTTTTGCAAGATGATCTTTCGCCAATGACGATCACAGTGTCCGAAGTTAAGTAATGCGGCTGTGATTTGCTGCCTAAATGCAATTACAGATTCCAGAAACGTAACAAACACTTTTAAGTGATTCGTAAAATACAGAAAGTGTTTCGGCAGCCCTGAGACAACAAACTGCGTCCATTGCCTGAAATCATCCGAAAAAAAACAACCATAACATTTCCACACCAAGACCACGCCCATCTTCTTTTTTATTTTGAAGTTGGTTAAATTCTAAATTTAAGGCCTGAAGAAGGTATGTCTTTCAAGGAGCACTTGCCCATCGAACCATCAAATGTCAGATACTCGATTGTTCAAAAAACTTACCCAGTAAGAACCCCAGATGGTTGAAGAACCTTTACTAGAACATTCCTCCAACTATAAGGACTTACGATATATTTTGCAATCATTTGCTATCAAACTCTGCCATTTAGCTGTAAATTTCTACTAAAATCTTCATATTTTCCGCTGTAGCTGAATTAGATTCACCTTTTTATGAGATTGTGCAATGGACGCAATTATTTTCTCGGTCGTTACAAGAGTATATTGGCCTCCTAATTTGTTGAGGAACTAATTTGAAACGTCGGAGAAATTATACGAAGAGATCATTGTACAAAGCTGTCCCTTACGCAGCTTTCAATTGATCCAATACAGGATCGATGAATCAATCAATCGAGACTTGAAGTGGTGTATCAAAATAAATACGGCAGCAGTTGTCACGTGATCAGTGTTGGCTTCACCAAAAGCAGCGCAGCAGAAAAGCAAAGATCCATAAAAATTGGGATTAGGGTCAGGGTACCCATTTTTTATAAGGCCAGTGAAAGCCTTAAGAAACTTCGTCAAGTGAGGCACGATTTTGATTTTTCGGTAATGAGAATGCATGAATGATGAGCTTTCATCGATGCTTTGTTCCTTGCTTAATGGACGCTCCAAATCCTACAATGCGCAATCTTATGTGCTCATTTGTTAGATCAGGGTGGCAAGGGCCTTGCAATCATGAGTAATACCCTTTTTTCTTACATCTTAGGTCGGTTATATCACCTCATAAAATCAAGCACAATTTCATTAAAATCTGTAGCATTCTTGTTAAATCTATGATATTTTGTCAATCCATTGTTTTCATCAAAAAAAACCTGATACCTTAGAACATCACTAAATAACTATTCTATGATGATATAATGATGCTAAAACACAGCACGATAATACATAAAATTTATACCCAAATCACGATCATTCTGCATATAAGGTTATCATAAATTGCATCATACAAAGGATTTTTGCAGCCAAAGCTGAAAATCATGTTGTTGTTGATGATGATGATGATGAAGATGATTATGATGATGATGTTGTTGATGATGATGGTGATAATGATAATGATGATGATGATGATGATGATGATGATTATGATGATGAGGATCATCATCATCACCAACACTTAAGATTCATTAATAGATTTCTTTTTAGTCATTTTGGTATACTCGGCAAAGGCATTAGCCAATGCATCATAATATTACAGAATTCAACTTGTGGCCGGGAGTGTTAGAATATATAAATAACTGGTGAGAGCTGTTAAACCATGTGCTCCTTGGCATTGGCATTCACATCAAGCTAATCATCTTTATTTATAAGATACCAACCGCTTGAATTTCATATTATATGAAGTACGCAAGATTCTATGCAGCGGCGTTCTCTAGGAAAATCTATTTTAAAGAAAGTGTATTTATTCGATAACAAAAGCGCTCTAATTTGTTGAAAATCAAGAAGAAAACTTCTTTTGACTGATAATACCCATTTTCATAATTGTTATATGCGGTTAGGGTGGGTTTCGATATGATTGTATAATTTTTATATCAGCGGGCATAAAAAGGCCTTAGATAATCTATATCAAATACACGTTCCCTTCAGGCGAAAATTGTCATGAATTTTTTATGAATGTACACATCACTTTTCCTGCTATAAGACACGTGTCAATTGTAATTTGTTTGCAATCACAAAAGAAACAAAGCAATCAGGTTGCATTTATATTTGTGAATGGATTCAAATTTATTTTATATCACAAATATTGTGTCCAGATAGCGTAGAAACACAAATCTTTACAAACAATGTCGACAGAAAAAGGTCTTTGCAAAATGCAAGGCTTCTGCAACGTTACCTCAGAGCAAACTTTGACCAGCTTCGATTGTGAAACTCAGCAAGCGATGTCTTCCTGTATCATGTGAAATTTCAATTCATGATTGAAAACTTTCGATGATAACGATTGGTTAATGGCTGGTTACGAGCAGCTTTAGCACCGTTTTAAGCGGCATTTTCAGCCTAATAACAGGAAAATCATCAGTCCAAACAATCAATAAATAAATCAAATCTTAAGAGCCTTCACAAACCCTGCCCTATTCTCTATGGAATCGTTGAAATGGGATAACCACAGAGATGTATCGAGTTGTAACTATGCACCCTTGGCAACAGCTAGTTCACACAACTATTCCTTTCAAATATTATCTATCCGTACAATTGAGGGTCTTAAAACCTTCTGGTCTTAACTTTTGTCCGCTGTTTGCAGTGGGATTTATCAAACAGCATAACAGCCTGCCGACTGCGTCAAGGGAGGAACTGATCTTCAAGCAGCCCCCAGGGGGCACAATTCATTGCACTTGTAACACACCCGACTCTTTGCTTATGAAATAATTATAGTAAAGATATGACTAGACCAAATATCAATCATTAGTAATTTCCCCTTAATAAAGCAACAGAGTGCCCATTAAAGCTGGTTTATAAAGAGCCTGAGCCTGGAATTTGAAGAAGAAAATAAACTTAATAAGAACAGTTCAGTTCAGAACAAGCAGAGGCTTACCTTCCAAGCCCTCAGGACATTGCTTATTTCAACATTAAAATAAACGTGGTAAATGATATTGTTTTCCTAACCTAATTCCGAATCTAATTTTTTTAAATATTTCTTAGAGTAGGCTTATTAATGACTTCATGCTGAACTCGCTAAAGGGATTCCCATCTTCCTATTATTCTCACTAAAATGTGTAGTACATGTGTTATGCACCTAATCTATTTTTTTATTATTGTGCAAGGATCTTTTTCTTCAAAATTTGTACTTATGAGACTATATTTCTCAATATTTAATTTTGCATCAAAATGCTTCTCTGCAAGTATTCCAGGCTGAGTTGGCTCAACAATCTCAAATCGAAATCCGCAACGAAACAGGGCGAATGGTTTTCTGCGACGGAGCATATTTATGTTGCCAAATCCACTAACAAACTTTTAAGTCTAAATAAAGCCACCGTGTCAAATTATTCATAAGTTATGCTTTTTTCATGAAATAAAAATGCCGTAAACAGCATTAAGCCGTTTGAACATCTATAAAAACAATTGCAAATGCTCGTGCGAGTGGTGTACAATCTTTTTTTAAACCAGTAAAATTGAGGTTTAGGTTGATTTTTGTTTTAGTTTTTCCAACATTTTGAGGATTTGTAGACAATTTGGACAACCTTATTGCAACAGGTTTTGTTTAAAAGCAATTTTTACAGAAGTTTGGCATATACGTATCCTTACTAACAATGTTCTTGACGAGGTAGAGATCGAGAAAATCAGTCTTAAATCAGTTGTAATTCAACATTGTTTATATCTTCGATAGAAATGACTAACTATGCCGCGATGCGTTTCCTCTAAGATTTACCCCCGTCACTATGGAATCTCTAGAGGGTAGACGTTTTCTGGGAAGCGGCTAGTGACGTAGACGATAGGTTTGGGATTAGAGTTTTAAAACCACAAAAGGAATATGATATGGCAGGTTTGTAACAAGTTGAACGAGGAACAGGATACTCTCCAGGTTAGATTGATATCGACCAAAATAAAACGTCTCCTGAACCTGAGCAGCAAGTTGAAAAGCGACAAAAGAGCTTATTCTTGAAGAACATTAAGCAACTCTAGGGTTCAATGCTCAAATTGAGGGAATATAAGCAATTAAGCCTTTTTAGTAAGGAAAAGTAACTCGATAAGATAAGCCGTCATGTTGCTTTAATGTTCGAAATGTCAGAACTTAAGCTTGCATAGAAGTTGCTCATTTTTTGCGCTTGGGCTGAGAGTTTCTGGCCTCGTTTAATGGAAAATTTGGAATTTACAATTTTAAAAGCATATGAAGTATTGAATTAACGGGTAAAGAGTTAACGATTTATTTAAGGGTTTGAGACATGATCAGCTCAAGAAAATTGCAACATTGTCATAGAATTACTTAAAGCCTCCCCTTCATTAAGCCTCATTTCTCCTTAATAAATTGTAAGGGGCCCATCCCTAGTTGCTGATTGGCAAGTCGCTTATGAAAAAGTCTCCAAAACATTGCCATGGCACGGCATTAAGTCCAATTTTTAAATATCGTTCATACTGATCTACCCTGAATTTTTTACTAAGGTAAATCTTGAAATTCCCATCATGCTTGCGGAGAATAAATTTTAACTAATTTTTAGGGTTGGATTTTTAGAGTCAGGATTTTAAAGGCAGATTTATAATCAAATTTTTTGTTAAAAAGTGTAGAAGAGAATATCCAGACACCTCTAAAATTAGAAAAAAGGTCACTAATCTAGTGAATAAGTGGCTTACTTATCTTGAACCCACAAGCCCAATTCAGATACTATTTCCTTTCAAATATCATCCATAAATCCTCCCAGAGTGAATGAGTAAGCACACAAGTGAGTGAGTGAGTGAGTGAGTGAGTGAGTGAGTGAGTGAGTGAGTGAGTGAGTGAGTGAGTGAGTGAGTGAGTGAGTGAGTGAGTGAGTGAGTGAGTGAGTGAGTGAGTGAGTGAGTGAGTGAGTGAGTGAGTGAGTAAGTGAGTGAGTTAGTGAGTGAGTGAGTGAGTGAATGAGTGAGTAAGTGAGTGAGTGAGTGAATGAGTGAGTGAGTGAGTGAGTGAATGAGTGAGTGAGTGAGTGAGTGTTTTTAGGCCCTTGCTTGGTTTAATATGCAAAAATGCATGTATAATAAAATATAAGAAAGAAAATGTTGGGAATTACTTGTTGCAATTCTGCCTGCGTGCTTCGAAACAATTCAACGTAACGTTGTCCAATTTTCCCCCTATGCTTCTTCAAGGCAGCTTTTCCAAATTCCTCGTCTGCAAAAATGACAAAGGCATCACCTGTTGATGTCCCATCAGGATGCTGGACAAGCATAACACCATTTTCACCATTTTTGATAGTGAGATCTCTTCCAAAGAAGTTTATCTAAACATATAAATAAGATAAAGACTCAACGCAATCATCAGACATGATACCCGAAGTGAACTAACAAAATATTAAATTCAATGAAATTGATATGATTCCATGATTATGCCATCATCGTAACAAATAATATGAGGAGGTAATGGAGGAATGGGGAGGGGGGTTAAATGCCCCAAGGTGCCATCGACTCGGTAATTTCGATTTACAAAGCATATTTGTAAGCAATTGCAAGTCTCTGATTGAAAAGCCCTTGAGACAAAGCTTAAGAGGAAGGGCTTTCATACTAAAGAGGAAAGGGTAATTTTTTGTTTCATAATTTCAAACCCTAAATTTGACATGAATGCTAGTTTGCAACAGCTAATTTGTAGAGGCGGGTCTGACAATTTTTTGAACCACGCCCATTTTCCTCGGAAAAAAGCTCTTTTTCTGACAGATGATGGCTCGCACTTACCGTAAAAAGTGACGTTTGTTAATGTCAAACATTTCAGACTGACACATGAAACAAATAGTTGAATTGGAAAATCAATCTTGGCGACAACTGGGGGGACGCTTCCCCCTCAATCGCCCCCCCCCCCCCCGTGGTGCTGCTACTGATTGACACGATTGTAGATTTTTCCTTGTCTTGCTTCTGGTAGCTAAGTACTAAAGTTTGTGATTGGTGAAGTTTTTTAGTAGTTTGACCTATTGCTGTCATCGAAGATTGCAACATAGACTGCTTTGCATGCCCAAATAAACAAAGTATCTAATTTGAAATAGCATTTTAGATCCGTTTCGAGAGTAAGTTACTTTTCATGCTGTCGCATTCTTGCCCAATCTTCACAAGCGATCAAAGATGTTGCTGTGATATTACAAGGCTTATGAAGCTTTCTGACTCAAGCTGGCATTTATAGGTACAAACAAGAATAAGTAAGCTAACTTATGACATCTTTTGCTGGGAGAAACGAAAGCATCGAATCATCAAATTGCAGAAAAATTGCGTGTGTGGGTTTGTCTTTCGACATAGGTGGCCACTTTCCCTGTAACATTTTCAACAGACAGCCCACCTCCATGCCCCTGCAGAAACAAGACTGGATAGAGGTTTCAATTTAATGGATTATGATTTGGGCGCTTTGGCAAGAATAGTTTAGTCTGATAGTCAAAAATATGCATCTAAGAAGTGTTGCAATGGAAGTAGTTAACATTTAACTGACGTAAAACGGCACTATTGGCACAATTAATTACAATTAATCAAAATTAAGCGCCGTCTTTCTTATGCTAATTGTTGACTTTGGTTTCACTTGCCCTATCAACATCAGTTATGCAACTGGCCAAAGAATTAACGAAGACTTTTAGCTTTAAAAATGTTTATTTGAGATATTTGGGTCAAAGCGAACTTATTTTTGTGTTGCATTTATTTCTCATGACTAATGCAATAGACCATATCTTCCTACCCAATAAATTGTCTGCGGTACAGTTTCTATCAACAGCGACAATGGGAATGCGATAACGTTTCCATGAGACCGTCAGGCTCTTTGGCACGTTAGTCATCAAGTTTTAACTAATGCAATAGAACCATGCTTTAATTGACATATTTTCAGCAAACCAATTTTCAAATGCGCTTGGTAATGAAATCTGTCGCTACTGTTACGTTACGTTTTATAAAAAATGACATAGTATAAAAATATTTATGCAGGATAACCTGGCTTGAAGGCCTTTCCTATAAATGACTAAATCTGGAGAGAGGGGGGGGGGCAATATATTTTTTCTTAGTCAAAAGAGACAATATGTTTTAAATGACAAAACAACAGAACTAAGGTAGAAGCTGGGTAGCAACTGCCCAAAGAATAAGTATGATAAAAAAACCACTTAATTCACCAAAATAAATTTCTCACATAAATGCCTTATAACATTGAGGTTTTCATATTACATGTGGTAATCACGACTTCGAAAGATGCTCTCTAAAGGAAAGTTTAGGGCGTAGTCGAAACCTCTTCACGGGTACGCCCTATACCTTTGTTCCAAGCCCTTCCACCGCTTTTGAAGCTCGGCAATTTTAATATCATTTCTAGCGCTAATTTCGTGTTTGTTTTTCAGTAAGCGATAAATTATTTTTAAAATTTTATCATTTATAATCGAGACCTGTTAGTATCAAGAGTGAATTGAAACCCTTTCTTGATGCTTTTGGTTGGGGGGAAATTTTGCATGGGGGCGCAGGGGGGACGCAAAATGTTAGGGGGCGATGGGTGGGGGGACGTTTGTCGTAAGCCTCATCAAAACAAAGCCATTAGCAAATTTTGCGACCATTTGTGAAGCAATTTTAATCGTTATTTATTGATCAAAACATTAGATTTAAAAGTGTGTCAAAACATATATAAAGTAACTCAAATCTGCACAATGGGCTGAATTTTCCCACGTGGATCTTTCAACCATTAAATGTGCAGCTGGGCACCTATTGACAAAAATTGTAGCCCAAAGGATTCACTATTCCCTACTTTATGGCTGCATGCTAACTAGTTGTTTTTATTGTAATTCGTGAAGATCGGACGATAGTAAACATGGCATTTTTTAAGTAAATTGTATTGCTAAATGTCTACACCATTTGTTTTGTGATGAGGAATTAATGCTTATTCATTTAATTTTTTAGATCTATGTCACCTAATGAAAACTTATATTAAATATAAAATTAATGCTTATACAGTTATGTACACAATTCGGTCATGAATAGAAAACTTCAATTTGTATGAGATTTCTTCAAATTGAAGTAAATTTTCTCACATTGATTATTGTTGCATAGATGGAATTGCATCCACTGATATTTGCTAGCTACTATATTGCATTCCCATATTGCCTCTACAAATTTTGCGTTCATATTCTCATAAGCGTTGCCACAGGGGGGGGGGGGGATAATGTGGGAGCTGACATTTCTCAATTAGGATGAGGAATGACCAATCATAAACAATTAACTACCTTATCTTATTAAATAATTATGAATGTGGATTGGTTTCAAATAGTCGGTTACAAGCATCTTATTTATATTTATCTCTTTAAATCGATATTGGAAAAAGAGGACTGGTGGCAGTATATTTTCCAAAGGGGTCGGCAATCTTAGCTGCTACCTGGCCGTCTAACTCAGCAGTGCTTAGTTTACTTGCCTAGCTTATTAACTTATTTAAGAAGTGTTTGGCAAATCTACACCAAATAACTACAATTCTGCGTATGTAGAAAAAGCATGATATTGAATTTTTCTTCGCATTTTATCAGTCTTAATTTGCATTCATTTCGTGTAACATTTACTTATTAACTTTCCTAACTTGATATTCTTCTGATATACTTGATGTTTTTAGCACCAACCAAGTATGTCACTACTGTTAGCATGTCAGAGTGGCACATACATTTTGAGTAATTGAAGTATCTCAGGTTCTGCGAATTATATTTTGAGAAAAATGCTTGTTTTTACTTGTAAATATCCATCTGTAAGATATTTTAATATCTTTCCACCTTCGCTTTCTTTCTCGTTTTAAGATCGATATTCTCCCATGGAAAAAATTCACAAGCACCTGGAGAATTTTGGCAATTCATGTATGCAATGAATACTTAGACATAATAAAAAATTTCAAATGGGCTTACTATATCTGTTGCATTTGCAGTGTAAGGAAGTCCTCGCATACGAATAATCACTTCTGCACCTCTGTTTAGAAAGCTTGATGTAGCATTCATTGCACCTGTCGGGCCTAAAAGCGAAACATGTTTTTATCGAACTTATGAGAATGATTCTGATGATGATGATGATGGTGATGATGATGATGGTGATGATGATGATGATGATGATGATGATGATGGCGATGATGATGATGATGATGATGATGATGATGATGATGATGATGATGGTGATGATGATGATGGCGATGATGATGATGATGATGATGATGATGATGATGATGATGATGATGATGATGATGATGATGATGATGATGATGATGATGATGATGATGATGATGATGATGATGATGATGATGATGATGATGATGATGATGATGATGATGATGATGATGATGATGATGATAATGATGGTGATGGTGATGATGATGATGGTGATGATGATGATGATGATGATGATGATGATGGCGATGATGATGATGATGATGATGATGATGATGATGATGATGATGATGATGATGATGATGATGATGATGATGATGATGATGGTGATGATGATGATGATGATGATTATGATGGTGATGATGATGATGATGGTGATGATGATGATGATGATGATGATGATGATGATGATGATGATGATGATGATGATGATGATGATGATGATGATAATGATGGTGATGATGATGATGATGATGATGATGATGATGATGATGATGATGATGATGATGATGATGATGATGATGATGATGATGATAATGATGGTGATGATGATGATGATGATGATGATGATGATGATGATGATGATGATGATGATGATGATGATGATGATAAATGATAGATGGTTCACATACCTCTTGCAATTTTCAAGAAATCTTGGGATGTACCTTTGTATACCTAATGTAAAAGCAGAAAACTGTCAAGCAAAATTGATATTAGGTCTAAAAAATGTAAAAAAGTTTAAATGTTCTCAGAAAATTGATGTATATAGTATTGTTTTTTATTTTGATTTGTTTATGAAAAAACTTTGCATTCTTCATGTTTTATAAAACATTTTCTAGCTTTTACCGCCTCGATCGACTGATTTACATTAGAAAACATCAATTAGCGCTTTTCAGTGGTAGAGGTAGATTATCATTTGTGGTGCAACATTCTCTGCACCCATGGCCATTTTTGTTCTTCATCTAATGCTAACTTTTTGGTTCTCGCAGAGACCTGCCCTCACTTTATTACTATAAGAATAAATGGGTTCACAGTAGTTAGGCATGCTAAAAATTTCATGTTATCGGTAATTACTGATGGTCAATTTCATATTTAATGTCCTAGTTGCGCTTGTGGCTTGTTGCTTGGTTCTTTGTTACCAATAGCAAAAGTTAAAACAAGTGGCGGCTACCTAATTACACATAACCACGCATAGAAATCTTAGAAATATAATCAAATGCTTGGAATTATCAGGTGCTTACATACATCGAACTTCTAGATAACATTTAGCATTATGAGGACGCCAATGAAAAGCACCTATTGGTGATTGGGGCATCCTTTTTATAGATTGTTTTAAATAAATAGATAGATAAATAGATAAATAATAAAGAAATGAATAAATTATTAAATAAATAAGTAAATAAATAAATAAGTAAATAAATAAATAAATAAATAAATAAATAAACATATAACATTTGTGACGCGCAAGCCAATGTGCACTTCCAAACAAGCATGGGTGAGGACACTAACCATCCCCCTGGATTAACCTGGGCTACAATATAAGGGGTCAATAGTTCGGTCTTTATTTTGTTGACGAAAGTGTTTTATTGTTTGCTTTGATACTTGCTCCACAAGCATCTTAATTTAAAACAAGGTAAGGGCTCTGACAGCTATCACACTTATGTGGGCCAGGGACGCTGAAGTTGTGCCGTGAGGATTTAACCTATCTCGGAGAGACTGGCAGTAAGGGTGGCTGAATAGATTTTGGAAAGAAGTTGTTTGTTGTTTTTTTCTCATCCGTCCATGGCACTTGTCATATTAATCTCTCTTAACATTTCTTACATACCTCGATATACCTGCCAGATAAATGATGCTTATGCCTTTGAATTGCCAAGTCCCGATGTTCAGAGCATTCAAATTTAACAAACGCTTCGCCGTTTCGTCTCCCTTTCATGTTTAAGCATAAAGCAACGCCACCTCTAAAAGAACAACCCATCATATAACTAAATAAGTAAATAAATAACAATGATAAAATTCGAGGTTTACGGGATGCCCAGTTGCAAATCAATTTCTCTCTAAAATTCTGTATGCATGTCACATTACATTTTGTGGTCCAGCCAACCAGATGAATTCAAAAACAATAGTTACTGCTCTAAATTTCTCTTAAAAGATTCAGAGCCACAAGGCAGCCTTACGTGGAAGCAGGCACCAACCATTTTAATTTTGGTTTACTGTAAAAGGTTTCTTTTTGACCGATAATCAAATAGAAGAATTGGTGAAATTTGTTATGAATAAAAAACTGCCATAGAAAATTGAGAAACAACATCCACCCCGATCTGAATCGTTTCTCATTTTTAAAAATAAGCCTACGTCCTTCATGTTATGTGTGCAAAGTGTTCTTAACCATGGACTTAGATATTTATGCGAAATGATAAAACAGGGTTAGAGTGCCTTTAATGTTAAAAAATTATTTGGGCGCCTTTCTTAGGCCGGTGGCTAGTTTTCAAGTACAAATTAAGTCTAAATCTACATATTTGTTATAATTATCAATTTTTGTCTTGAATATCTAGTGCAAAAATATGTTTTAAACTATGTGATATTTACACATTCGCTATGTGCCTATTTTACAATACCTATCATGCTTTTACCTATATCATAATTCAAACTGCATGGTATTTTTAAATCTATTGGAGTGCAAACTATTTTAAAATACGTTTTGCGTACAAAGTATGATTAGGCTGGACATGGTGTGAGTGCATGTTTAAAAATTCTTTAAATGTACATTTGGTAAGGGGCGAACATCGTTTTGGTGGAGGCGTGTGTATTCTAGCTGAACTGACTATTATTCTATCTTTTATTCAGACAAAATGGATGTAACAAATTAAAGTAGCAAGTAAGTGACTTTTTCATTAAGGCCAATACTATTTTTTTTCTCATGTATTTTTCTAAATGGTGAGGCCTTTTTTGGTTTGTAGACCTATATGTTTTATATATCAAAAACATTTTTGGACCAACTCAGAGTATATTTGGGAGAGTACGGCGTGTAACACCCACCATTTCCAATATTCATCTCTGAGTACGTCCAGGCAGTATGCTGTATGGTTTAAAATACTTGCAGTGCATATTATGTTCAAACAAGTAAAGAGTACATGGTATGCTTAAGCTTGTTTGAATGAACATTGCTTCTAAAAATGATTCAAGTATGTTAACTAAAACTAAAACACATTTTGAGCATGAAACAAAAGTAATTACGGGTCATTCATAGTGTGAAAGGATTTTCTGTCAATGAGTTGACAACAACTTGCGCGCATGGTTTGACAAAAGCTTGTCTGATTGCATATTTCTTTCAAGCATTATTCGAATAGTTACATGGTTGGTGCATGTTGCTCGAATACATGTTATGCTCAAATAGTTGTCAAATTCATGCAATATGTAAGCTCGTTTATGTAAATATCATCTTCGAACATACTTGCTGATGCTTAATCCTCTGAAGAAAGAAGCCACATCTCGATCAGATACTTGCCATGGCAATCCTCTCACTCGGACAATCGTTTCATCCTTTGGATAACCAGTGCACATGCCTGGTTTCAGGCTTTCCGTTATGTGTTCAGGGTTGCCAAAAGGGTGACCTATGAGAAAAGGAATTAGAGCATAGCTGGCTAAAACAGGATGTTGCATTTGAACTTGTTGCTTGGAATATCTTGAGGTTTTACTAATCGGCATTTGTTAAAATTCCCTCTTTTGTCAGATGTGCCTGTGCACATTAAAGTTGGGTGTGAAAGGGAAATAAATTTAATTTTTAAGATTGATTTACTCACTTATGTAGTGCAGACCTTTCTGCCGTACACTATAGCAAAAGCCAGTCCAATTGCTCTATTCGCAAAGAGTCAATATCAATAATACTAAAGGTTTGTATGTCCAAAAGAACAAAAAAGGGCATTGGTATGTGTGTCGCAAACAGGTTCTTTTTCCTCTTTGTGTATGCTATTTAAATTACATTTTATGGTCCACCGAACCGGATACATTCCAAAACAATAGCTAGTGCTATATAGCAGACTTGTTATTTTTCTTTCTTAACATACGATTTTAGGGTAAAATTTGAATATGAACCAAACATTTGAGCAATGAAAATAATAGGTAGTATTATGGCTTTTAATGGGACAAAAACCAGGGAGTGGACCTTTTGTGCATACCATGCCAATGCTTAAGTATGCCTGTTTCTAGTGAATACGAAAAACTGTATTCTAATATTTGTAAGAAGGTTTTGATTCAAACAAACCGATTCAAACATTGTTTTGATGAATATTTTAATATTACTGCTCAGTTAGTGCCAATACGTAGTTGATATATATTTACCATTTTTGATCAGCTCTCTGATTATTTCTGTACACAAATGAAATTCACCGTTTGGCTCTATCTCAAATGCTTCAAAGTCCAACGCAATGTCTACAAAAAAAGAGATTGATTGAATATGGCCTAATCTTAGTGATCGACTGTGGGAAGTAGCCTGCTCCATTTAATCCTACCTAATCTGAGGTTTAGAATTTTATAAGCATGTCACATTAAATTTTGTGGTCCATCTAACCAAATATATTCAAAAACAATAGTTATTGCTTAATAATAGCCTTGCTTAATAATCGATTGTGGGAAGAAGCCTGATCCTTTATCTTATACCTTATCCAAGATTTAGAATTGTTTATGCAAATCGCAACAAATTTTGTGGTCCACCGACACGGATTCATTAAAAAAACAAAAGTAAACGTCAATTGATAGACTTGCTTATTGATCGATTATGGTAAGCAACACAGTAATAAGAATTGCCTGGTATTTAACCACTCTGCGCAGTTTATGGCTACGGTGTGTGTTCTTATTCTTTTAAAAGGTAAAACAAACTTTTTGAGTTATTTTTAGTGTCAGCAAGGGCATTGACGCTCAAATTTAAGGCATATTGGAAATAGAATTATTTATTGGGCTTTAGAAAGTATGGTTAAATTTGAATTGGTAATATTTTAGGCTAATACTTTGAAGCCACATATGAATCTGGTGTAAATTTTCTGGAAAATGGTTTTGTCAGGAAAGCAGTTGATTGCTCTTGCCTCTCCCAAAGACAAATTTAATGCATTAAATCAATTTCCTTTTTCTGTCTCTTTTAAAGTGGTAGAATGCATGGTAAGTTCATTTAAACCAAATGATTTAAATATTGCACTCTTACGCATGGAACATATGTAATCTAATTGATTTTGTTTATATTGCTAAAAATAATCATTGCTGCTGCTAAAAAGTGGAAACTCTTCTATTTTATTGGAGATTAAGTTCCACATTTGACTGCACAATACGTTATTAAAACGATATATTTTTTAGCTTGGCTCTATTGATTCGAAATGAAACGTAATAGCGTAGTTATGGCTCAGATTTCAACAAAACACTGCTCGAGCCATTTTTACGTTTTATCTGATGAAAAACGGTTTAATGGATAGAGCAAAGCATGAAATATTGTCGAATTGTTTTTACCTTGAGCTATTTCCTTTAAACTTGATACTTCTTGCCTTCCAGACCATCGTTTGTATTCCTGACAAACATCATAATATTGGAAATATGCTTTTTGTAATTCTATTCCTTTCCGAACTGCATGAGGATGTAGGCATTGCCTAAAGTGAAGAATTCCAGAAGTCGCAAATACAACTTGCTTGGATTCATCTTCCACTTTTATATTGATGATGTCATCGATCTTTAAAGACAGACATGATATTAAATGCTGCAATCATTTCGCCCATTGTTTTCTGTACTTAACCAAGTTGGTCACTCACCAAACCTCAATTTTCGCTAAGCATTTAATATACAATTAACAGCGTATGCTTAACCAGAAAATCGTCGATTTGCAGATGCAAAGACAATGTTAGGAACAGTCGTGGGGGCACAAGGAGGGTTGAAGGGGCTAGAGGAGAGGAAGATTGGAATTTTATTCTTCTAAAGGCAATTGCAGTAGAATTCTAAAGTCTATTGCTTTTAATCAGATTCAGTAAATTCGAACAGTAATCCATGAGAAATTTTGCAATTATACTACGCTGCTCAAACAAAGCTCATGAAAAAGCTGAACCTACTTGGAAGCAAACCAGCTTTCAGAACAGACATTGCATATTTTCCAAGTTAACATGGAATTAGCTGGTTAAAAGACCAAACTATAACTTGCGTCACAGGCTTTCTAAACACTGTTTTTGAGTATCCAAAAGACTCTGTTTTCTAATGAATTGGCAATTAGAAGAAGAATGGTGATAGCAGGGCCGCCGAGAGGTTTTTGAGGCCGAGGGGCAAAACAGCAGGATGAGGCCATTTGTGTTTGTGGTCGAATCGAGCAGATGGGGTATAGAGCAGGAGAATCTAGGGGAACTTAATCTGGAGGCACTCTTAGAACCTTATAGGCTGCTACTATCGCGAGGTTCCTTGAATACAACTAAAGAGGCCATAAATAAAAATTTTGATATTAGTTGATGACGCTCCCTGGGCCCTGAGGCCCTGGGACAACTGCCCCCTTTGCTCTTCCTCTCGGCGGCTCTGGGTGATAGATCTGATTGGTGAATGCGATAGTCCCTGGGAGAGCATGGAAAATGCATTTCGATTTGTTGGTGACCAGTTATTCTTTTAATCTAACCCTGACCATAAACCTAACAGACCCTAACCCAAAACCTTTAATTCAGTTATAGAATTGCCCGGGTCCCTTTGCTTATTAGAGTTTAGAGTATCCTTTAGTACATAAAATGACGTCATACATGTTGACTGTCTTTTTCTGCAATTTGCAAACGCATCATGCTGAGGAAAATTTGGTTGCTACTCTTAGTAAAATAAGAATATTTTTCTTCATACCTTTTCAATGGCTTCTTCCAAACACGTGCAATTTATTGTGCTTTCATCTACGGCTGCCTCCTCCTCATCGGCCTCTTTAATGATAGCAGTGTTGTCAGCTTGTGACATATAGAACACTTTTCGTTCAGTGACCTGGATCAAGGAATATGCAGAAAATATCTAGTCGGTGAAGCTAAATTTTATAACGCGATATATAGGTCAATTTCAAAAGTGATCTGACAACCGCATTTATAAGCTTTGAAAAACCGTAACAGATATCTTGTTATCGTTTTTAACACTTGAACGTTCTATATTTAGGAAGAGAGTATCAAATTTTCGATCTTTAACGGGGTGTTTCAGAAAGCTAAAGGGCTCAAAAATGCAGATTTTGCACATGTGCAGTCAAATTCCACTCTGTATCACACAACTGGTGTAGTTTACCAGGGACAGATCCAGGATTCTGGGAAAGGGGGCGCTGTCCACAGAAGTTCACGCGAAGGCCGCAAACCTAAGCCCACAAGAGGTCGAGGTCCTATTTTAATTTCATTATCTCCATTCATCAACGTAATCTGCAGTTGCTTTTAACAGAATTTTACCGAACAAGGATCAATCCGATTCCCCCTTGCATGAAGGAAATTTCCTGAAGAGAGAGAGGTACACTAGAACTTAAGAGTTACGAACAACATATATGCACATAAACCTAGGACTACCCCAGGTACCCTGAGTAGAATCCAATAGGCTCCAACAATCAAATTAAAGAAAGGCTGTTGTAAATTCCAATAAATCTCATTTTCCAACAACTCCCATAGAAGCGGCGTTTGAGAGCGAGTTGAATCTGCGCAAGCACGCAAGAAAATCCAAAACTTTGAGTTACATTTGCAGCATTCTTGGAGACAGCTATCATTTAAATTTATTTACTTAACGGCTAAAACTCCCGACGAATTTTTTCCAAAACCAAATATGATTTAGCAATTTACTGAAATATCTTTTGCTAACATTTCTTGAAATGGAACCAATCAAAACTTAATACTGGAGCTAAGATCTGCCCATGACGTAGAATGCCCAACATGAAAACGAGGTCAACAGAAAAGTCCACTTGAAATTAAATGCAGATTTTCAATAGAAAAGAAAAAGGGCATACATGAAAACGAGACTGTAAGTGAAATTTCGTATGAAAATGTCAAAAAACTGTCTCAGTTACAACAAAAATTCTGCAGTTTTTGTTTCATGTAAGACTCTAATTCATGTTAATCATTCATTCTTTTTTAAGTTGTCAAATTTGAGCTTGGGGGTCCAGCAACCATTTACTATTGAAAATCTGCATGTAAGATGTATTTTTGTTTGATCTCATTTATTGATGGTCATTTTCATCATGCGCAGATCACAGCTTCAGTAGCAAATTTTCATTGGTACTTTGGCAAATTTAGTCCATATCCAGAGATGTTAGTTATTTATATTTCAGTAATCTTTCGTGAGTTTCCATCTTTTATTACTAAAATGATCATTTTTGAACGATGACAACTGCACAATACGTTATATAACGTTCAAAAATCAAAATTGATGACGACCGGAATTTGTGCTCTATTAAATTCATGATTCCCTGTTTGCTTTCTCCTTCTGGAAGGCCGACCGCCTGATGAAAGATTAAAATAATTAAATTACTGTTAAGAGTGTGCTATTATAATACATTTGTGTTTTTAAGTGTTCCTAGCGTAATGTGGAAAAGTGAATTTATTTTCCCACTGCTGTCAGCATAATTCATCAAGTACAAGATATAAAAAATGGCTCTGTTCTGAATATCTTAAAGAATCGACAACCTGTTGTTGAAAGCTCGACACCATTTGCGTTAAAACGAAGGACTAAGCTTGCAAATGTGGGCGTAGGTTTGATCCTTATTTTAAAGTGTCATCTCGCGTGAGAGAGATTTCTAATTGAAGTCATTTCCTAAACGAGGCGAAGAAAATCTATTTTGTCAGGTTATAATACTCTCACGCTTTAATGGGCCTTTGCATTGTCAATATGGCTAATGAATAAACCAATTAGAATAATAATAATTAATGATGACTTTTGACTATTTATTTATGATGATGATGATGATGATGATGATGACGATGATGATGATGACGATGATGATGTTCATGATGATGATGATGATTATGATGATGATGATGATGATGACGATGATGATGTTGATGATGATGATGATGATGATGATGATGATGATGATGATGATGATGATGATGATGATGATGATGATGATGACGATGATGATGATGGTGATTATGATGATGATGATGATGATGATGATGATGATGATGACGATGATGATGATGGTGATTATGATGATGATGATGATGATGATGATGATGATGATGATGATGATGATGATGATGATGATGATGATGATGATGATGATGACGATGGTGATGGCGGTGATGATGATGATGATGATAATTATGATGATGATGATGATGACGATGATGATGTTGATGATGATGATGATGATGATGATGATGATGATGATGATGATGATGATGATGATGATGATGATGATGATGACGATGATGATGATGATGATGATGATGATGATGATGATGATGATGATGATGATGATGGGGATGATGATTATGATGATGACGATGATAAGTACTGGGATCATGGCTATAGCAATACATGTCGCGACGGCTGCAAAACGCTCCTGAAAAATATTTCATTAAAGAGATTAGTCATAAACCTGGTAAGAGTATTTTGTATGAAAACTTTACAACGTATCGGCATTGCAAGAGTGCAACACAATTTTCGTCCGTCAGCAAATTCGTCCTGGACACCTCTTTAAACGCAAATTAGAGAGAAAGTATTCAATGGGAATCGCCAAGAAGGGTTGAAAATTTCCAAACGTACTTACACATAAATTAGCGCAAAGACAACTTTCAATATGGCGGAGACTGTCTCACTACCTCCTTGCAGGTGCCACTGCAAATTTAGATTCAAATGCTTTAGTTGACAACTTGGTATGCCTTGTGACAGCTATTAGAAAATTACCGCACTAAAGATTGCATCATATTGCATGCTGAAAAAATGAATATACTACATAGAGAAAATCTATCGTTGAAGAAATGATATTAACATTTACCTCATTCAGCTCTGTATTGATAACATCGAGATCAATTTGTGCGATTTCTGACTCATCTGTCCCTAGCAAATGACCATTATTGCCAGAAACCGTGAAATGCAATATTGCAAAATAGTCCGGTAGGGCCATCTTCAAATTCATCTATTTCAAGTCTTGCAAGTGATGGCTTGACCTCAACTTGGTAGACTGAAGCAGGTGCCACAAGTCTCTTTAGTCAGACCTGCTTCCTGCAACGGTGAAAATTCGTGAAAATTCCACAATTAAGGCAAAAGCATATTTTTCTAATACCAATCATTCAGAATTAAATTCAATCTTTGCATATTCAAGCTGAAGTCACTGTAGTAAATGATCTTATTCATAGCGAGATGAGGCGACATGATCGAAATAAAATCGCTGTTTCATCCGCTTCCACTGTACTTTCACACAAAACTCCTATCTAAGGCCAGGCTTGCCTTATTCTCAAGCAAAGCATATCATTCCTTCAAAATTAAATTGGATTAAAGTTTAATTTGGTTTTTTTATCAGATCCTGCCGCCATCTTAATTTTACTGGCGATTCTCCGATGATACCATTATCAGAAGCTATAGGGAGATCAAATTGCATTTTGCACCAACGCATTAACGTTTTGGACAGTCAGCTAAAGGTTCTACTTCTATGAATGCACTCAGACTTAAGGTGGAATAACCCAAAATTATCTTCTTTATCGTTTTTATTTGTTTATAATGCAATAGTGTGATATGATTGCATTTCATCTTTTGGTCGTGTCTACAATCTCTTTCAGTTGGTTAATCAATAAAATAACTTTACTAATAAAAATGCCTTCATCAAAATATGATCCAAAAAGCATCTGAAAACTCAATTTGTAAAATTAATTCTATTGCAACCAAACTTGTATTTTCAGATTTGAAAATTTGATCTTATTACAAGATTTGCTGTAAAGCTAAGAAATGTGGGCACCCTTCCGGTTCTTGCATACAACTATTTAGGAGGCTCCTCGTTCAGAATTCTGCGTGTTTTATTTCATGGCGACATAATCTTGTTGTGTTGTTGTGTCTGAATCTATGTATTTATGTTATGGTTGTACTTTTAGCAGAATTTGAATCAAGTGAAAAGTCAAATCAAAAATCAGTAATCGTTTATTTTCACTTATTTTGATATTATGAAGACTTTAATACACTCTTAACAAATGGGTTTACTGATGATGTGACTGAAGACTGCTTCCTCACTTTTCTCCTGGTGGCATGCTATCGAATGCTGTCCCCTTTTATCTTCTTGGTGGTTCTCGCTCCTCCCGTTTTTTTATCTCTTACTATCTTACCCAGTTGTTTTTTATCTTTAATATCAAACTTCTTCATCATCTTGCCCAGCATCTTCAGTCTTTGTCTTACTTTTGCTCGCTTCCCGGCCATCTCACTGCCTCTTTAATACATCTTTCTAGCCCGCTTCTCTTTTCAACTCATTCCTACTTGTACTATAATATTCTTATACGCGTGAGCTCACAATAAACACAGTTTATTCTATTACATAATGGTTTCTGAAAATCCAATATTCCTGTTCTCAAAAATTTTTAAGAAAGGTCAGTGCTGTGTTTTTCAAAATCCAGGAACTATGCAATTGTGCTTAGTCTCTGACAGAAAGTTTTTTGGGATTAGACCCGAGTCAGGTAACTTTCACTTCTTTCATCTTGAAATTAATCAACTGCATTTGACCTGATTTACTTAAAATAAAATTGTTCTCTGGCCGAAACCAATGGAGGGCTGGGGGCAGGCCCCGAGGGACCACAATAGATTAAACAATAAGCTATTGTTCTTACAACAATGGGTCTATTGTTTTACAGTCAATTGCCGGAAATTTTGTCCTTCTTGTTCCCCTTCGGAAATGGCTGGATTCGGCCCTGTCTCTATTTCCTATTTAAAAAGTCCATTGAGATGACGCAACAGATCAAAGCTGCAAAACTGCCTTGAACAATGCTTATGAGTGTGACAAGTGACGAGATAAGGCCAAACATGATAGAACTAGATTAAAGTGGCTTTGATCCAAAATCTCTCATAATCCTCAAAGTTCTGACCGTGTAAAAGAGAGCAGAAAATGGAAATGAAATGAGTATAAACCATCGGAAGTCCTGATATATCTGTCCCTTAACCCTTTCACCCCCGGACGGGCCATGACAAACACCGCAAAAGATAATTTTTAAGGGGTTAAAGTACAAAATATTGTAAATGTTCTCATGGCAGTTTTCTATATAACCGGGAAATAAAACCGGGTACGTAAGGGTTAAGTTGTGCTTTGTTACAGTACTCAGTTCAGTTTATCTACTGCCACTCGCATTCAGGACACAAAAATAGCTGACATATTTTGTCACTTTGCATTTCAAATATCTCTTTTTTATCGATTTTGTTATTTTGAAAATTCGAAAACTTGCTGCTGTGTCAAAATGTTTGAAAAGTTTATCATCAATTGGTTAAAATCTGTCATGAAAACGAATTGATTGATTTTCACCCTAAGTTGCTTTAAAACAACTTGAAGTAATTCAGCCTCAAAATTTTGGAAAAACTAGAAAAAGCCAGCATAAACCTCAAATAACCTGTTTCTTGTGAAGAAAAAGTGTTTCCGCTTTCTGTTTTTGTGGGTATTATTTTGCCAACCAGGGATCCTGCAAAATCTATATAGCTTTTTTTTTCATTAAATTTGCCATGCAGCCTTATTAGACAATTTAGGGCAAAATATGCAAGCAAAGTCTTGTAAACGTCTTTGCACTGAAATTGCTATAGTCATGTTTGAAAATTTGGTCTTGAGAGCGACTGTAATACGCAAAACAAACTGTCTCATTCGTCTGGTGTGCTTGTCGTTCTGGATTCTCGTCGTCTTCTCTTCAAATTCCGAAACGTTTCAAATTTTAAAAAAAGCATCATTTCTAGCTTTCAAAGTTCTTGAGCTTCGGGATTTATTCGAACTTAATGGTGTCTTTTGTTTATGCATCTGTGAATAAAACAAAACTCTCCATCTTGTTTCCATTGGTACTTCGATTTGCAATCAAATGCTCACCAACATCATACTAGGAAGGCCTTTAGAAGTGACATCATTCTGACTCGTGAATTCACACTACAATACGGTTTGAAATCTGTCAGATATACGGTTGTGAAGTTTTTGACCAGCATTCCTATCTAAATGAAACATGCAATTTCTATAAACACCTCAGTATGGATATATTTTTTCAATAAGGGGTGCTCTTTCCACGATTAGTCTTTCTATTAAGAAAGTCCCCAAGTTTCTATTAGAAATCTCCCCAAGTTTTTAAGTAAAAGCTGTCCCTCCTCGATTAGTCATTTTATTGAGAAGGCCTCCCTTTTAGAAATTTTCCCTAGACAATTCCATTGTTTGCTCGTGTTGTAAGGGTGCTAGGGGCAGAGCTCCCCCCTCCCCCCCCCCCCGCCCAAGGACTTCAAACTGCCATTTCGTCGGAAATTTTACCTGATTTAAACAATAGATTTAACAATAGGCTATTGTTGTGCAGTTAATTGTCGGAAGTTTTGTCGGAAATTGACGGAAATCTTGTCTTTCTTGCCCTCCCCCCCTCCCTGATCAGAGATGACTAAGTTCGGCCCTGCGTTCTGTTCTTGTATAATTATAGTTTAGCTCATTGTTATCATTCAAAAAGTATATTTTTCAATTTTTGCAAACTTGTATGAAATGGAGTTTTGAAATTAAAGAACTGATCATATCATTTTTCGTATATATTGCGAAAGTCCAAAAACTTTTCACATTGATTCAAAGCCGTATGCGACTAGAACGTAACCTGATTGTATCAAATATTGTCTATGAGTCGGATGAGTCGGAAATCCAAGCTGTTAGTCATGAGCACAGTGAATGCAACAAAATGCAACTGATGCAATGGACGTGGCAAAGAGCTCGTTTGACTTTTCAACAACTTAGCCCCCCTTCCTACTCCAACGATACCCCGTGTCGAGCTGCCTGCATTCGCAGCGGGCAAACAGTACATAACAGCTGATGATCTCGGGCAAGCTGCTAATGCCTTTTGATACAAATACCGATGCAGCAGGACCTTTCTGCTGTTGTTGTTATTTTCTGATTCCATGAGATACAGAGGATCTGTTGCCGTATGATTTTGATATAATAAAAAACGTTTTGCTTCTAAATTCTAAAATTGCTACAAAATGTATTTTTTTTCTTTTATTTATATTGTTATATCATTCTGTCTGGGGGGTTAAGCCCTCTAGCCCTTTTCTTGCCTCGGGCCTGTTGCTAGTACAGTCTGCGCTGATACGAAATCTCTCAATAGAAATCATGCTGTACCTATCAACCAACTTAAGTGCAGCCTAAATTGCATGTTGAGAGTGCTGTGGTTGATATCCTCTTGAAAAAGTTTTATCAAAGACGTTTTAGATATGGTTCTTATCAAAATTATGGGTTTCTGATTATTTTAGACACACTTCTGATCATAAGAAAAAACAAGATATTGGCGAAGAAAAGAATTTCTGTGGTAGAAAGCCATTCGCCGGATCAAAATATGGTGAACAAATTGAGAAACAAAGTAATACGGCAAAAAATGACATGTTTGAAGATAGTGAAGAAGAAAAAAGCATTGAAATATGTTAATTCGCGTCCCGGTATACGGGCTTCGTCAAAGTGATAAAAGATAAAAGATGAAATATAGCAGTAAAACATCCGATAAAATTATTTGTCATCATCCTGCAGAAGGCGATTGTTACTTCAATACTGTAAGATTTTCAATTACATTTCTAATTTCATCTCATTTTTTTTTCGTCACATTTTTTATTTCTGTGTGTATTTATTCAATATTGAATATCGCAGTTATTCAGTCCTCAAAGTTTTTTCATTTTGATTTAATCAACTTCAAACCTTGACTATAAATTCATTCTAACTTAATTTTAATCAAGAGATTTTGCTCCGCTCAGACAGAAACATTGAAGTGTGAGGTGAGCATTTTTGGAAGTTTTGCTCGAGAAAGTTTGAATGCAAAGCTGTTCTAACTCTTCATTGCAAATCAGTTCATTTTGATTCAATGATAATACCTTTTTGTACACACCAGTGAAATTGAACTAGGGCGGTTATCAAATATTGATATTCTTTCGTAAAGAAAGTATTAAATTCTCATCTTTCCGACGTCGCTTGCAATTGAAACGTTCAAAGTTTTATCTAACGTTGAATTACTGGGAAAGTCCGCTTTAAATATCAAATATTTAAAATATGGTTTCGTTTAAGCTTTGAGAAGGCTTTAGTGTTAAAAGGCTATGTTTTACGCTGGCAAAAATAATTTAAGGTAGGCCCATTAAATTCCCTAATGCCGAGAAAAATATCGTTCAGGATACATTGATTTTGTCTAGCTTGCTTTGTATTCTTGAGTACAGAAATGTTTGTTTACATCGCAGTTTTGATTGCCATCGAAAAGAAACTCTAGCTACAGTGCCGTGTGTAGCTTTGGTGATAAGCGTCGAAGAGGAATATGCCCAGATCTGATCGGCAAGCCAAGTAACACTTTCCTAAGTTAGCATCCACATGGGCACTGCTAGATCAAGAAGTCATTTTTAAGGGAGAGACAAAGCTTACATGCGGTCATCTCCTCAGAAAGTTCTGAAAGATTCTGGCAAACATCAGTCCTGCATGAAACCGTACAAGTGCTAGACAAAACAGATACAACTGTTCCATTCCCAATCGCCGATTACAGAAGACACGTTGACAGTGTCTGATTATTTCTTGTAGAAATAGACCCAAATCTCAAACAACTTTATATCCTGTAAAGAATTGATTCTGAACTGCCACAAACTTAAAGCTTTCCCGCAACGATGTGCACATGAAATATGTGCAATTAGAAGTTGCAATCGACAAAAATTTTGCCAGCATTTTTGTAACATTTAAAAAGTAAATTATTTATCATCCTAGAGAGTTGAAATTTATTGAAGCTGTTATTGGGACATGCCATTGCTTCTAACATGATAAAAAATGGTCATCATATTTGAATAGGTCATTTTAGCCCATACCTACTTAGTCACCTTGCTGTGTTGTTGCCGAAGTAAAGAAATGAGAAAGAAACTAGCTATTCCACCCTGGAAAATCTGAACATTGTTATTCAAATGGCAAGCGAACAATTTGACACATATTGTCTTGATCAATACCAGTTGAAAATACGCAAACTGTTGATAAGCAGCCAAAGATGTTGTCTCTTAAACTCGAGCAATTTTGATGACGCAGTCATGTACAGCTACCTTAAAAGCAGCCAGTAGATTTTGGTTTGGCGATTTCCTTCAAATCTTCTAGATAAAACTTATACTGTTGAGTCACATCAGGATTATTATTATTTGATAAAATAAATGTGTCAATCTTTAGTCCTTCTACTCAGGGATTGTAAATCACTGATAACGCTGGTAGTTGTGACGTATGCTAAGAGAAATGCGATTTTTTTCAGCACTTTAAACGCTAAAATCTCAGACTTTCAAACAAAATCGTGATGTAGGTCTTGTGCTGGGTTGCTTTTGAAAAAGTTCTTTAACAACGGGTCCTAGACGTAGAGGCGATTCTCATTACAGTATAGTAATGCCCCGTTTCAGAGCTAGTGCAGTTCAGTGGCTATATTTTGGCAACGGGTTTTAATATTCTGTTAAAACTGTTAAAACCTGATTGCAGGATGATCTCAATAAGATCATTTGAGCATGGAGTTGAACGTGAAATCTTCAACGCCGTTCAAACACCCGCGAGTGAGTAGCAATTGCATTTTGGCTCAGATGCACTGCTACCATCAGCAAAATGATAAACTTGGCAAAAATCCGTAAGCATTTTTGTTAAATCAAAAACAAAAAAGGAGGAAAAAAGAAGCGGGTGATAGCGGGGATGCCGAGGTGCTTTTGGGTCAGAGCCAGAACTTGGCAAAATAACGTTTAATTAAAAATGATACTGCGCAATAATTTCTACAGCTTGATTCTTGGAAGAAAGCTATTTTTGAAATCCTTACGGTTTTACATTTTACTGTTCGGTAAAAGGTGGCAGAATTGTAATGTAACATGCCTAATTGCAAATGCAACTGATTGGTACTTAAAAAAGATAAATCAAATAGTTGCTTGCCAGAAAGCCCTTCTTTCGCGGTGAAGAATATAATAGTTATATCGCTAACAATACAGTAAAGGCTTATGAAATTGTATATGGCCTATCTACAGATCTTTTTCAGTCATTAATACTAGAAGAATATGGCCAAATTAATGCAAAATCACTTTCAGCTCTGTTTGAGTTGAGAATTTTCATTGCATGAACGTCATCATTGCAAACTCTAAACTGTTTATTGTTCTCATGTGATTGCCGTCATGAAAACAGTAATTGATGACTGCAAATGTGCTTATTTCAGGCAAATCTGGAAAATTACGTCTTCGAAAAATATTCCAACTTGTCTAATATACATCTCACTTATTCTGTATAATTGAATTTGGTATCCCACTGGGAAAAGTAAGTGATCAATCGGTTGTTTAACGGTTTTTAACACGACAGGTCCTTTGAGATTTAAACATGTGGAAAATATTCAAAACAAATTCACGTTGACGAAGCAAGGTAGACGATACTTACAAGATGTTGTAACGGCTTGCTGTCTCTTTCTGCTGCAATGACACGTGTGAATGGGTCGATGCCAGGCTTGAACTAACAAATAAAAAAGACTCACGCTCGTTCAAACTCACTGCTCATTAAAAATGGATATGCTCAAAAACTGTGCGCTCCTTTTCAAGCGTCCTCCATCAAAAGCCATTATATGCAAGGTGTACAGCAAAGCATTGCTAGACGAAAGCCTAGAATTACAGTTTAAGCTGGGCCTAATTTCAAACAAATCACGCAATAATTGTTTCAAAAATAGCCATAAACAACCAAATTGAACAAAGAAGAAGGAAATAACTAGTTTTGTCTGTTTATTTGTGCAGGATTTTCTGTACAGCAGGTCATAATGTTGCTGCGTTTGTTAGGGATGTATGCAACACCTGTCCGTATATTTTCTTGCTACACAAATATTATTTATGAACAAGAGCTGATTTCAATTTTAGATTGCTCACTTATTATATCAGAACCGAAGCTGGTTGGCGCTGTGAAAATCTACGGCAAAACCTTTCGTATCGCTTGAAGTATGCAATCAGAAAACTGAAAGACGGGACACCTTCCGCTAAAGCTTCACAACTCTACTTTTTACAAAAAATGTTCTAGACTATGTTTCCCGAGAGGAATTTAGTTTAATTCCAAACTCCAGCTACAAGCTCCAAACTGTTAAAAATCATTTTGATTTTTTAAGAAGCGTTTAAATCTTAGAATCTGCCGATATTTAAAATCAGCATTTTGGAAGAGATTAGTTGTCATAGCTTTGTTATCGTTATTAGACTTTATTATTGGGTTTATAAAAGTATTAAATATATCAAAATAAGAAACATTCGTAACTACCTAGCAGTCAAAGAATTTTTAAATGATAACATAGTTTAAAAGAGTTTGAAAAATTAGTAAACTCCAATTCTGCTTAAAATCCAATCATAGTTTTATGATAGAGTGAGACAACAGAAGCTTGTTTGTCACGGTTTCTATAATCAAAGTTGAGAATTATTTAAGAATGCATTTAGGCTTAACATTTAGCCCTGGTTAGATTAATGGGACAAATAAAAATAGAATGATAAGGTAAGCAATAAATAAGAAACCGGGATGTAAAAATGCTATTTACCTCAGTTCGAGGCTAAAAACTCCAGAGTTACAACGTGTTTCAAAGTTAAGGTTGCTACTTCTCTGGAATAAAAAATTCAAAGTCGCTCACATGATTAATAACGAGAAACAATGTCTGGTCATCCTTGCCACAACCATTCCACGGCTATCGAACGGTGTCAAAAACGTATAAGTATCGTTGCACGACGAATTCGGTAGATTTCTTGTTTTGAGGAGTCTTCCAAAGTACTAAAATCTTGCTACTAAATGCTATTGGTCAATTTTCCGTGTCGTCATAGAGATCACAATAGACGTTCTTTGGTTGTTGTTTTGAAGTACTATTTCCCCTATCCATCAATTACTGCTACTTGCATAGAAACAAATGAAAATGTGATTATTTTCATGTCTATGATGATTAGGAAGAAACCTAAATATATTTTCACTCTGACTATTCTAATATACCTTAAACAAACTGCTGATCTTCATAGATACAAACCTTGTGTTACTGTGCCCCAAATACCCAACTCTATCGCATGAGCAAAAGTATCATTAACATAAGAGAAAAAAAAGCGAGGAGAGAGGAATGAAGATGTTTGAGGCTGCTTGAGATGGCGGTGTACTGCTCTATCTAATCATAATCCTCTATTTCAAAAATTCAAATTTCATAATCAAAGGGCTGCTATTTCCCACGCATCTGTACAAACTGTATTTGCATCTTCACGATAGGAAAGATGCATATTTAAACAGCTATTGTAGACATGTAATATGAACCTCACTATTAATTACTAAAAAATGGGAATGTAACGCTTTCACTTGTTGTGAGAATTAGAGAATGTGAGAATTGGAGGCTTGATGCCTGGAGCGGTGTTATTTCCAAGATTTCTATCTACATGCAATTAAGGATTTTCTAGTTTCCTTTATTTGCTGCACTGATTGGTTGCCGTTAGTCTGCCTAAACTTGCTTTCGTACGATCATATGTTGCAGTTACATTGCCACTAAGTATAAAACATAATAAAGCTATGCAATAAACACGTAATGTAGAGAGCAGAACAGCAAGCTGCCTGAAGGATTCCTGAAGAATACTTGCGACGATGTATGTAAATTATAGATAGAAGGAAGAACACAAAGCAGCAAGAATTCGTAGCAAATACGATCAGATAATAATTTCATATTCACATTTTATGTTATATAGTCCGTAGACGTCCGTAGTCCGTAGAGATTATATACGTCGTAGAGGGCTCCATCAGAATATGGTATAAAGATAAAGGTACACAAAAAAGGACTTTTAGAAAGAAATAGCATTGGCATGTGATTAAAATAATTTTGTTTCTGCATGGTTTGCAAAAATAGCTCCGCATATAACTATTGCTTCTTGGCTATAAACTTTCTTACTGGAATGAAACCTCCACAGGTAACTTGTCGCAGAATATGGCACAGAAGCAAAGGCAGAAAAATTGGTATACCAAGATTTCATTTAGCAATTACATAACGATAATTGTTTCTCCAAACCACATTGAATTTTTATACAAAACATATCTGCATTTATCCGGAGAATTCTCATGGGTGATTGCTTAAACATTTCGAAATTCAAATTGTTTTTTAGTGCAAAATATTTCAAGGACGCTTGATTGGCCTTTCTTTCAGAAAACATGGGCACTTTGACAAAAGTATCATTTCATTTGTTTCCATATATTGCGAATTTTGCATAGCTGAGCAGGAAATTCGTAACACATAGGCCTATTCACTGCTTAATCTCGCTTCCAGGAACTAAAAATTTATTGCCAATAATATCGTTAATAAATAGATATATGATATATTGTTATATTGTAGCCATAAAACTTGTCGTTTTGATTACAGCTCGATTTTCTATCCTCCAGTGACTAAAATTTGTCGCTTTTCTTTGTTTAATACTTTGCCCTGATTAAAACACGCGGAACAGTGTTTCAATGAGAGTGAACGGTTGCGCATTGTCATGGTCTTGTTTTAGATGGGTGTAGGGCCAAGGCTAGAGTTAGAGTCAAACTTAGAGTTGATGTTAGGGTAGGCTAGGTGCAGGATTAGAGAAAGGGTTAGGTTTGGTTAAAGATGACAATTAGGCTTCAAATATAGCTACCTCCACCATCAATAGAAATAGTAATTTGTTCAAAGAAAAATTGCAACCAACTTAAAAATAATTATCATGATATCGTAAACTTAAAAGCATGCAAAATGGACATTATAAAAATAATTTTCTTTATTCCAGGGTTTATGTTAGCTCAGATATTGTTTCAAAATTGCTGGATGGATATCACAATTCTCCTGTGATCAAAAGCTGGAGATCAACTCCTGAAATAAAGAGACTTGAGCGTTCATGCCTGAGACGAAATTTGTTTCTGGAGTCAGAAGTTCTGAATGAGGTATAAGCGTTCGTTAAATTTTGGTTTTGTTATTTTTTCAAATGATATCTTGGCTACTGGACTTAAATTTGACTCAGATGTCGAACAATACATTACATCAGTCAATAACCATTTAAGATTTTCATATTTTAAGTTTACAAGGAGGCTCAGCTACGGTCCATTGCTCAAATTCGTAAACAAATGACTAGAAGTGAGCATTCGAAAGTTCTATACAGTTCCTTGAACATTTTTTCCATGAAGTAAAACAGGACCATTTTAAGGCGTAAAGGATGAATGAAGATATGAAAGAAGAAAGTAACGAATAAAGTAAATTAATTGATAAAAAAATATTTAAACCGGTGACCATAAAGGAGGTTTTTTGATCTTTGCTCAAACTGATCCATACTATGTATTATGCCAAGTAATTAAGTTCGTAACGGAAAAAATAGCTTTTCATTACCTACATCGGTGTACATTCCGATTATTATGACTTGTCAAGGTAGTTGGAGCTTTCAAATCATAAAATGTGAAAGCTCAAGCCTCTGTAGCAGAAAAACTGACCCCCCCCCCTCCCACTATGGTTTTAAACATTACGTTATCACTATTTCGATTTACTTATCTATAGCTATCGTTACAACCCCTACGTATCCTGTCTGGTAAAAAAATACGTCTTCACTTTTGTTTGGTTCGGTCAAAAAATATTTTAGATATACAAAAATTGGTCTTAAAACCTACAAAAAAGCCTCACAACAAAACGTCATACAAAAAACTCTCGTGGTACTTTATTCTGTTACATCCAGTCGGTCAGCAATTAAAGAAAATGATGAAAGTCGCTCCAGCTAGAGTGCACACTTCCCTGATTTGGATATGCGTCCCTGAAAATGCGCCTATTTCGTCTTCAGTTAAAAATGTTGAATCTTCAGCCTAAGCGAAGCTTTTTACAAACTGCATGTAAATCAACAAAATGTTTACGTGGATTAATGATTATACTGTTACAGTTATTTTACAAAGGTACTTACAAAATAGTGTAATGTCAATTTACTGCTGTGAGAAGGAAGATCTTGGAAGCTCAATGATTGTTTACAAAAAATATTAGCGAGCATGAAGCAGTGGGCCACAATTTCTGTGGAATACAAAGACAGACTCATCAGCATAACCAAGGATGGTTAACCGTAACCATCATAATTCGAAACCAATAAGATATGAACAAGTGTTATTAGGATTCCAGATATTTTAGTGTTTAAAAGTTGCTTAGTACCAAGGTCCTTGCATGTTATTCGCTGATGGATGCAATTTGCAACACTGTTTTCATCTACCTGAGCTAGAATGATTCAAATAGATCTTTAGCCACTACAGAATAAAAGGAGCACGCTAAATCCAAAAACGGTAAGGTTTAAACCGGTCAAATAACTTTTTAGATATTTACTTTTTACCAAGTGACAAGGTCGTATGCAAGAAATGGGCCAAACAAAATAAGGTCAGATATCTTGCTGACAGACTGATAAAAAGATGTTTTTGTAAGGACATTCATACTTGTAGACCTGTTATAATAGACTGCATACAGCCTCTGTAAACAGAGTAAAGTACTAGACCAGTGGTAACTAACTGCTAGGCTAGCGTGCGCAAGCGCTCTTCAACGCTGTTATTTGTTAGAGGACTGACTTTTTGTGTAAAGATATCAGTAGTGAAAGCAGGATATAGTGACACTGAAAATAGTTGGAATTTCTGACTTAATACAGAGGAAAGGGTATACTCTTTACCTGTTTACAAAATTAGTAAAATGGTATACTCTTTACCTTGAAAAACAAGCCTTGAAATAAACCTTACCTGTAGATCCATTGACTTTAAAGTAGCTACAGAAGACAGGCTGGGGTTGAACCTACTTAAGATGCGAAACCCGAGTAATTTCATTTCCGCGGAACGGCAACTCATCAATTTTGTGTCGTATAGTTTTACAGCAGCTATTGACTAAATATGAAATGCATAAGATTTACTAGAATCAGCAGAAACTGTTAAGTCTCGCTTGAGGCTCACTCCTCCGCAGTGGACAGTAATTAGACACAAGATCGATAGCTGATGACCATAAACTGATGACCATAAACATCAATTTGTCAATTAATAATCATATTCTCTAACCCCATACCTGGGGCTTTTTAAATAGAACCTTACTTCGTTTAAGCATCGATTGTTGTGGAAGGCGTATGTCTATAAACACAAGAGCCAAGAGGTTCGCGGTTCGAGGTGGTTTTGCAAAAGAATCTTAGTATTTGAGGGCAACCATATGGAAGAGTGAAAAATAAAGAGTTGAAATAAATTGAATTTATTCATCTATTTTGATTGTTTTTAAATTTCGCACATGATGGGTGACACATGAGTGTGTAGGAATGGTACATGAAATTGTTGGATTAAATTTGCGGTTAAAATCAGCAATCTGACGTCAACATTAATCTTCAAAGACTTTTAAAGAGTGCAGAATATTCGAATGAAATTAAAGAAAGTCTAGAATCTTGCCATAATGCTGTCAATAAAGAAGAAAAGGCAACAAGACAGCACGTGGGTCGACCAAAATAAAAGCAAAATCATGTGGAATCCAATTGGAAAGAATTGACCTAGTGTAGAAACTGTTAATGACAATGAGAAAAATTGAACGTGTTGTTGAATAACAAAATCATGCACAGTTGAAAGCACCTGAGATGAGAATAAGCGTAGAGAAAAGCTACAGAAAAGCATTTATTTGGGAAAGATTAGGGAGGTACGATAAAGAAGGATCAAACCCCTCTGGCTGAAAAGAAAGTAATAGAATTAGGTTAATTCTATCTAATGACATATAAGGCAAAGGCATAGATGCTAATGCAATGACAGAGAGAAGCAGGAAATGAACAGCAATGAAAAAGCTATGGTGAGAATAAAGAGAAAAACCGAAAAGAGAACAATTAGGAGGAAAGGCAACAGTGAGAAAATGGTTGAGCGAAAGAACTACTATAAAGACAGAACATGGCATGGGTAGCGTAGGCAAAGATTTCTGAGGGACAGGGCTATTTGCGTGGAAGGGGATGACAAACATAAGCGGTGGGGGGGGGGGAGATATTCTCCGCATACACCTGTGCTCAAGCGTTACTAACAGACCTCTAGCCTTTTGAAGAACCAAGGGGTTATCCAGGAAGGGGGCAGGCCCATACGTGAACATCCTGCCTAGGAGACCTATTCTAGCAAAATCTGTCACCAACCACGCTTAACTGCAGTAGAAAGGGTTACGTTTACATCAATAATTCTATTGATAATTTCACTGGTCAAAAATATGCAGCTTTATAAGCAAAATTTAAACAAAGAACTACTCTTAAGTGCCTAATTGCCGGAGGAGGGACGGAATTAACGGAGGGGTCAGATTTTATGTTTAAAATTAATTGACGGGGATTCCCAATTAGCGGGGGGGGGGTCTAAATAATGAAGTTACATATACTGAATAGTCAAAATCCACTTAAGATCAGTTCTCTACACATCCATAAACTTCAGCTGTATATTCCGGTATAAATCGCAAAAGTTTTGATTTTTATCATTATGGTAATTAACACAAATGTACCAAATCAATTGGAG
>OZ025185.1:14950563-15178063 GCA_964019065.1 Catostylus mosaicus | reverse complement strand
TTATTACACAAAAAAACATATTAAAGAAAGGAGATAAAGGATGTGAATAAGAACACTTTTGCTCAACGATGATCTAGATTATCAACCTCTCTGATTTCGTTTTTAAAATAGCTTTTTAACACGCTGTTTTGGTATCATAGCTTTATTGGTTGCAAAGAATTTAATTCTGATAGGCAAAGCACTACTTTCCATTTGTGGCTTTATCCTTCACAGTATATATTTCTACAAACCATAGGCGCCACCTCAGAATTAGCGTTATCAAAAAAGCGGTGAATTGACGTCAAGGAAATTCAATATTGAAATTTTGTGTACCTTAAATGTTGTAATTATTGTGTTTGTTGCATTAAATTACCATTGCTACAGTAAATCCGAGTGATTAAATACGATTTGTGCATAACCGAGGGAGGTACTTTATTACCGCCGGTTAAAAACTCGGTTAGCTCTGCAAGGACAAATCACTTTTCTGAATCAGTGTTAAGAATGTACAGACATAAAGTTTATGGCACGTGTACGTACTAAAAAATATGCAGACTCACTAGCACTATTGATTTAAATGAGATTGGTTTATCGCGACATCTAATTTGAGACTGACTCATTAATGACTATTGTAGTTCTGTTGAATTTTAAGCACCATTTGCAGTTTGGACCAGATGACTATACGTCCTTTCCCACTGCATTGTGCAAATAAATCAAGTTGGTCTTTTCATTTTCTTTTGATTGGTATAAAAAACAAATTCCCGTGTGATGTTGTTGCTGTTGTATTCACACACCTTTACATTCTTCTTTGCATTTATTAAAATGTCGAGTGTTTGTACGTGCTTGACGTGTGTGTTGGTTAGTCCAGTTTGATCTTGATTATAATTTGTTATTTATGGTGGCTCCCTTAGATTTAGCAATCTATTCACTAAGCCAGTCGGGCCGTTTAAAACAGGAGCATGACAAAGCGTCACTTAAAAAGAGAACCCAGAAGCGGTGTTACAGGTAGAAAACTTCCCTGTAACGTACGAGTAGTAGCAAAACAGACGAAGACGTGTGGCTCGTTTAGAGACTTGAAACTGACTCATGATATAAAAACAACAACAACACTATATACAATACAAACGGATGTTATACATGATATACTAGTGTCCAGTCCTATTACAGCGGTAAGGGGGGGGGGGGTATCTAAAGTGGAAAAACCTGAAAACTTTGGTTTTATAAGTTGATTTTCATTGGAAGAAAATCATTGGTGCTAGAGTATTTATACCTGAGATTCCGCCAAGATTGAAGCGATATCACACCTTCCTGTTTCTGGCCCAGATTTTGAACGCTTTCTTAATTGTTAGTGCAGAATCACATGAAAAAAAAATAACGCCGTGGCTACTTATGAGTTATCACTCTATTTTTCAATTATCACATGATTTTCCATCAGCATCTAAATTTATATTCCCAATAGTACCAAAAAATAGTTTTACGTTGCAAATATATGTTTCAGTTTCTCATGATAGAGCGGGAGGTTACGCGAGATAGCGAGATAACAAAGACAGCGAAAGAACACATTGATAATGAAAATAAATTACCTTTTTTGAAATTGAAATGAATAGGCCTATTTGGCTTTGGTAAGGGTAACGAATCAGGTGTTTCCAGCGTTGCAGGATCGACATCTAAAAATCGATAGGCGACATACAACTGAACTTGGCCTTCAACATTGTATAACGATGCATTATCATAAAGCATTAAGCTCGCGATTTCGATTGTCACGACAACTTTCTTCCCCTGAAAAAGACAAAAATTGAAAACAAAATTGATTCAATTCAATTTTCATTTCAGCCTAGGATGGGGCAAGCTTTGGTTGACATTTGTGCCTTTTAAGGGAGCTCCCTTAAAAAAAACAAGCGGAGTGTTATTAGGATAGAGACTATTAAATAGAGGTAATCATTGACTTTACAATTTGCAGTAAAGCAGTAATTTATGGATCAATACGACTTTGAAAGTGGTTGAAATATTCAGGGGATTTTTATGTGTAGCTCACCGCTCCAAATTGGTTAAAATTCTAGAATTCCAGAAAAGATTTCAAAAATCTAAGTTAGTAAAAGCTCCAGTTGAAGTATTTACTCAAAATATTGACAATTCAAAGCCAATGATCGGTTTGTGGGAGGCTTTTTAGTTTTGCTCCCGGATTTATCACTTTGATATTGTCACCGAGTTTGCTGTTGGTGGTTTACCCAAAAAAGACTCTACACAATAATGCACAGTTGAAGTGTTTCAAGTATCTCGTAGAGTTTGCTTCTTTCTAGTGTATTACATACGTAATACACATAGTCGTGCTTATTCCAATCAGTTTTTTAGGTTATCTAATTGTCTTTCTAGTAAAAAAAAAACATATCACTTATCTGATAAAAAACAGTAACAAGAGGAAGGACTCACACCCTTGCAGGTCAAAAGCATTGTTGTATCGGAGCAATGTGGGGCCCCTATTTTTTGCACATCAAGTTTACAGGCTCAGCCCAAAATTACCCTAAACTGCATAAATCTTATGCATGCAATTTTTAAACAAATTAACTAACATCAACATAACAACTATTAAGAAGCGCTTATATCCAAAAAAATTCACAAAATTTCTTTGGGCCCCCCTAGGGGCCTTATCATGAGTGAGCCCTTAATTTTGCGCTTAAAGGTGCACACCGTGCGTTACGCCACTGGTCAAAAGTCCACAGAACAGGAAAATTCTAGTTTCATCTCAGAAAGTAGCACATAATTCCATGTAGAGTAGAGTTGAGCAAGTCTTGCGCCCATTGCTCAACGTATAGAAAAGGCGCGCAGCTCATTATTCTGCTCACAATCAACATAACAAACAAAATTTGAAACTTGTTTAACCTTATCTGCTGACAGTGCTTTTGCCCCTTCTGAAGACACCACAACACCTTCACTATCACTTGTCGCAGCACTATTAATTTCTTCTTCGTCCAGGTAAGATCTTCCAAGAGAATCTTCATTTTGATCAAGAGAAATGCTCGCACCGGGCACAAACACAACATCTTCATCAGCAGATATATCGTCTGTTGGAATGAAGAGTAAATAGAAATATGAGATAAACTCATTTTAAGCGTTAGGAAAGCAGCTTAGCTGTTGTATGGAGAAAGATATATTAACTTAATAAATGTCTCGTACTGCAAAACCAAATTAAGAAGCAAAAACTCAACTTATCAATCTGAAAAATTTATCTACACAGCAATCGAGATTGGCTCAAGACATAACGAATGAATGGAAAATGAAGTTACAAAAAATTGCCTGGTAATATAAATTCTAAGCTTTAGAAATGGCCCATAGCATGTTCTGATATTGCACCTCAGTTTATTTACCAGATCATTGACGCAACTGGATCGAGTATATATCAAAACACAGGGATCAAGGACAGTCCTTGGCAAAACATTTTTATTACTTCTGCTGTAAATCAGCTGCTCAAAACTCTTTTCAGGTGTATGTTTAACAACAAACCTGAAATTGGTTCTTCAAACATTGTATCATCACTTATCTCTTTATTATTGATAGGTGATCCAGGTATGTCAGGCGCCTCCACAGTTCTTCGCATCTCTTCCTCTAGCATATCTTCATCGGTCTGAAATAATGAATCATAAGCGATAAGATAGACATTATAAATTGTAAGGTATTTCTCATATGTACATATATAATATGCAATGGAAGGTAAGTAAAGTTGAGACAAGGTAAGGTTAGGAAAGGTGAGATTATTTAGACAAGGTGGGGTTAAATGGGGAAGGTGGGAAAAGAAAAGGTAGTTTTTAAATGAGACTAAGTTTAATGAGGCAAGCTAAAGTAAGGTCAAGTAAGATAAAGTACGTTCGAGCACATGGAAACGAAATAATGCTATGTTATGAAAGTAAAGGCAGGTAAGATGGTCTAGTGGTCTAGGTGAGATAAGGTATGTAGCGGCAAGCTTAGGTAAAGTATGATGAAATGCTCTTTACGTGTAAGTGGTGTAAAATATACTTTTGAAGGTTCCTGACGTTGCAGGAAAAATCATATGATTGTGTGCAAAATTCAAACATCACTCGGAACGCCATCTGTTGTTCTAATAACAAAATCGGAGCCATGTATGAATCACTTGTCACAAGCATTCATCCAAGAAAAATGTCATCCTTTTGAAGTGGTGTTCATTGAACCTAGGAGTCTTATCGTTCAATTCTTTGACGAGAAAATAAGATGCTACATCTAATTCATGATGATGCAAAAATACAAAAAAGATTTTAAGACAAAGAAGACCTTTCTCCCCAACAAACATTGGAAATGCGCTTCCATTTCAGTTGTGAACGATTTCAGTATTTGCATTGCAAATCCTGACCTTACCGGGGATGTTCTATTTATGCAGGGCTTTAGAACCTCGTTTTCATCTTACAAAGTTACTACCAAATCGAGGCAAAGATGGCAATTTTTCTAACAAGACTGGCTTTGCCATTATATGCGTTGTTTGAAGGGCCCCAAATAAGAACACGGCTTGTCGCAGACTTTTTGTCGCAAACTGAAAATCTTCCATTTGTTCGGTGGAAACCCTGTAACTTAGGGCAAAACCTTAAAATATTCTTCTAATTTTGCAGACTTATCTTGTCGAATTCGCTTTTCATCTTGTCTTTTTTCGATTTCATTGTGTTATACTGTTATACAAAATGATTCCGCACTGTGTCGCAACTATTAACACTCTTGCTTACTATGATAATGGATTGTTGTTTCATTGCAGTTCTAACAGATAGAAATCTAATAGTCCCTTCTACCACTGTGCACAGCAAATTTAAACTTAATCAATGCATTATTTTCAAAATGACATGAAGGTCTCTGGATGATGTTGAGAAACCTTTGCAAGATAATGAGAGAGATTAATCTAATTTCAAGCTTAGCCCTGGAAACTTTGTAATGATGTTATGGCCTGTGGCAACTATTAAATTATACAGCAGAGTGATTCCGGATTTAAATCAAAAGAAGTTTACAACTTGCAAACTTGATTTTGCTAATGACCTAAAATCGATGATGGATATTTCGATTCCAACAATTCACGGTTTTATCATTGATGAATTCTACAATTTTTTAAAATTCTATTTTATTTATTCTATTTTGTTAGGAAACTTCGCAAATTTCGAAATTATCTACAGAAAATGTGAGCTTTAGATATGGTCTAATCGGAAATCAAACCAGCAACCTTTGACATGGTATTCCAAACTTTCAAGCATTGATATATTTCAGTAAATGGGTCTTGCAGATTTTTGGATAACCTATGGCAGTTAAGTGATTGAAAAACTAGCGTAAAACGTAAGGTCACAGCCTCGATTCCCGTTCTCATAATTTTTCTTAAAATCGACAAATATGCTAGTATGAAGATTATGAAAAATGATAATTTTCCCACGAAATCCCTAAATAATGCAACCCTCAGGTACTATTATTGTAAATATTAAGTAAAATCGTTCAACTTTCGAAACGTGTTTTTGTGCCCTTTTCCTATTACGTGAAAGAAGTTGAAAAAAGCAATAATTTGTGGTGTTTATGCTCGAATGTTCCATAGAATTGCCGACTAGAACTGACCACGGAATTGCGCATGCCTGCAAGGGTCTAGAGATATGTAAAACAATTAAATCAAATTAAGCGTAGTATGATTGGTTTCTCTTAAATACTTATACCCAGCCCTTATGATTGCATTAAAAGTGGAATCATACAAATAAAATAAGGTTTAAACTGATAAGATACCAAATTTACCCACAGTCTATCAGGCTTCAATGTTAGAAAAGGTTTTGTTGCATGGAAGTGATGAACCAATCGTTGCGTGATTCAAGCCCCGAAGAAATAGAAATAGGCTTTCTTGATACTAAAATCTCCTTACGAATTTTAGGGAAGAAAACTGTAATTTTGAAAATTGCAATTGAAAAAAGAAGAATTCTTTTTTAACCTGTCTTTTCAAAATGGCTTGAATAAGTAAAACAGAAAGAAACCGTGGCATACCGAAATCAGATCATGCCTTGGTTGAAAAACTGCTTGACCCAAAGGCTTGACCCGAATTCTTTTTTAACCTGTCTTTTCAAAATGGCTTGAAAAAGTAAAACAGAAAGATACCGTTGCATACCGAAATCAGATCATGCCTTGGTTGACCCGAAGGCTTTTATGAATAGCATTTATTAATATTTGAAGAACCTTTTTCTCCGCGGATTTAAAGATGTGTAATTCAATGACAACATTCAAGTTAGCAATCTGAATAATTCATTTTGTCCTTTCAATTAACGTGAAAAATGAAACTACGCCACAACCGATCATATGGCAAAAAGCTAGATTTGCTGCTTTCTCCTATTACTTGTTTTTCAAATGCAAATTTTTTACAAAGCAGCTGTTAGTCAGTCTATTGACAACCATGAATGAGGAAGGCAAAACACGTGCAGATGGAATTTCACGAGCTGAGTTATCCCTCCTTCCTTTATCAAGCAGATCAAGTTGTGCTGATTTCAAAGCATCAATGTCATAAAGATCCTACGTAATTTCCTTTCATTGGCACAATCCTTTTCAGGTTTACATACAGAGCCATCCCCATTGGTTTTCTCATAACGTCTCCATCTTAATATGTATCCACGGATTACAGTTCAAGGAATCTTTTGACCCCGTGTACTAGAGAGGAAGAGGAAGAGGAGATAGAGCGGTATGGTCAAAAGAGGCAATGGTGGGCGTGCAACCAACGACCACCAGATTGAAGCTGCCAAAAATGCTACTTACTTCGTAATTATTACCAGAATCTTCTACCAGATCATCCTTCTCTTCGACTTTGCGGATCATTTCATCAATAGACATGTCTTCATTAACAGGACTCTCTTTCAGCAATTCTTTCTCTTGTGTCATCGAAGCGATCGGGGCTTCTGTTTTATCATAAGAAGTAACAACAGCATCCTCATTGAATGAAACTGTTCTTGGTCGGTCTTCTAACGATGTTTGAGTATTTAAAGTAGATCTCAAGGACTTTTCGGTGTCTTTTGCCTCTTCCTCTTCTGGTTTAGATGCAACTTGAGCTTTTTCCAGCTCCTCAGAGGCAATAACTGATGCACTGTCACTTTTCATTGGACGCATTGAACCGCGCATCGGAGAGATAGGTGGTTTGGTACCTTTTAATGATAGCTGAGATGCCGAAACCTAAGGCAAAATCATAGTTATCATGGCCTTTCATTTAAAGTTGGTAACTGCAAAGTAAAGAAAAAATTATCGTAAAACCATTTCCATCTTAATATTAAAACATATATGTTGAAAAACACTATTCGCATATGATGCTTCAATTCAGTATCATTTTCCATGATACAACATGAAAAAGATGTAAATTTTGACGATCATTACATAACAGCATGTGGATTTAGAACAGCACAAAGTGCCACGATAGATGCTACGCTAAATACACTAAAACTTTCCTCATACGCCAAACAAAACATCATATGAAAAATATCCCTAAATTCAGTTCCATCTCATCTTGATCTTTTAGAATTCAATATATTCAAATACCATAAATACTATCAAAACATTAAATTGCATAAAGAAAAAAGCGCCAAAAGGTGTAACCTTTGATTCAAAGAAGAAAAAATAATAATCTAAAAAAGATATTTTTGCATTGAATAGAATAGAATAGAATAGAATAGAATAGAATAGAATAGAATAGAATAGAATAGAATAGAATAGAATAGAACAGAATAGAATAGAATAGAATAGAATAGAATAGAATAGAATAGAATAGAATAGAATAGAATAGTATAGAATAGAATAGCTACAGTGCTGCTCTGACAAAGCAGTAGCAGGAATTTTTGTCTCAATCAGCTGCTTTCATGAAATCGGGATTATTTTGATAATCCTTGTTTGTATGACATCGTTACCGATAATAGTGTATGGAAGAAATGATAGAAGGCATACCTTTGGATAAGATCTTGGCTTGGAGCTAGCTGGTAAATAAGAAAAAGCCCATTGAAGAGAGACATCTACTGAACCCTGGTTCTTTCCACCTGGCTACGGAGGAGGAAAAAGATTTACTGTTACGTGTAAAAATTGATGTATTTGTCAAGTCAAATACTGAAAATGGAACAAAAACTTCAAAGCATAGTTTAGCCGAATCTTAAGGTAAAGAGTTTGAAACATCTGCTGAAGAATGGGGAGTATTTAGGGTTAATAATAACCAGTGGGCAAACTGAGTAGGAAACCGGTAAATGTTTCACAGAGGAGCCGCACGCAGGCTACAACTACCTTGTTCAAATTCAAAATGACTTACATGGTTCAATTCTCCTTCCTCGCAGACGAATAGGAGTAAGTCAAACAATTCTCATTGCAACATCAATTTCTTTTTTAGACATAGTACTCAGGTTATCAATTCCAATGATCTTTCAATTAAGATTTGACTATGAACCCTTCGTTTTTCGGTATTTTCATGTAGTCTCCAAATTGATTTCGGGGAGCTTTTACGACTGAGCACGTGTCCCGCGATTCTCAGTCTCTCGATTATAGGATCTGCAATATGCTTGAAATATGTTCCTAACCGTCATCATCATCATTCATCATCATTATTATTTATACACGAATACTTCCTCTGTTATAAATCTAATACAATGTTTCTATAGTGTAATCAAAATGTTAATTAAGAAATATAAATGAAAAAACATGGGCTTTACTTCCATGGGGTCGAGGTTTAATATGGTTGTTTTTAGCATTCTCAGCTCGTCATCTGCACTTTTCGTTCTTTTTTAAAGCGCCCAATGTTTGGATTTTTCTAATATTAGCTTGGCATCTGGGCCTTCGGAACCAGGGGCGGATTCATAGGGGGTTGAGAAGCTAGAGACACTATCGTTGAGAGGGTTACATAAACAACTTAGAGCACGGCGAACTAGCACTTACGCAATCGTTACTGAGTTGAAGTGAAAATATGACGCTGCGCTGCTCTAGATCATCTTCTACTGTTTAGCTTGGTTGATTCCTGCGGAGGAGGCCGTAATGAAGCTTGACACGACTTTTTGATTAGTCGCAACCCACTCAAGAATGTGCACATCGTTCATTTTCGTCATCTACGCAGTCTTAACCTTGTCAGACCATCTGACTAGGATGCGACGAAACCTTGTTCATGCATCATTAGCAGCCTTTGTGTTTGATTCGTTTTCTTTGTTGAGAAACAACAGAATCGTTGTCAGTCGAGTGCGCTCAACACTGATTAGGTTGCGAGAGGATTGAGCGGTTACTTCTCGATCTGATGGATATAATTTATAATGGCGGAGATGGCTAAAAGTTATGAGAGACTAAGGGCCACCTTGATCGATAATCGAGAGGAAAGAAAAGCTTAAGGAATGCACAATTAGTGGTGATCAAATTGAAGAACACGTTCAACATCACATTCTTCAATCATACATCAAATATGTGTTGAGGAAGCGAGAAGGGAAAATACAGATATGTGGGCCTAAAGAAAAATGTTGCTGTTGCTCTTGCAATTGTTTATGCAGGAAAAGTTTCTGTAAATCAGACAGGGAAATTGCTGTATCCGCCCCCTGTTGGGAAATGACCTGACAATAAAAGCGAAGAATGTTTCCTAAAAAAACCCCCGATCCAGCAACACTCAACTAAATGGGCGATTTCGGTCTTTCGCTGAGGCTGCGAAATTTGTGATTACTGAAATAATATTTCAAGCTTCATGCCGCACAACGTGACAAAATGCTCAAAATATAGAAACACCTGTCCTAAGACCAAAGCTTATCAATAAACAATTTTAAGGAAGAAAAACACTGTCAAGAAATATACAAGACGGTGTGAGAGCACATGAGATGTGTGATTGCGCTAGATGTACAAAGCCCGTCGGGATCGCTGGTCTAAAGCACAAATTCGAAAGCGAGATTTGCATATAAATGTACGATAACAATACTGCACGTGCATAATAACACAGACTGGCCAGTACCTCCTACGGTCATAGCAGTCTACCAAGAACAGCAGTCTAGAACTTTGCAATTTAAGTAAAAACAGCGTTTTGTTGCGTTCTTTGAATATTTCTGAAAAGGCTTTAAGTAATTTCGCTGTTTTGCAATAGTTATCATTTTGTTACTTGAATACTATTTGCATTGCTAAACATTTAAAAGTGCAAAGTTAGGATTAGAAATTTTGCTGATTTCCTCCAGACACATTCCCAAAATAATTCTTCTTCTCTTCCTCTATCGACCAATGTACCTTTATCATTTTACATAAAGAATATCATTTAATAAGCCTGCAGAAGACCGCTAAATAATCTTTGCTAAGTCGATAAATGCCATGCCTTCGGAGACATCCTGTTTCAGAATCTGAGTTTGGTTGGAAACTTTCAGTCACCATAGAGATCACGATGGTTATTCTTCGGCAGATTGCTTTGGCGCTAGGATCAATGCCCGTTTCATCTACTGTTGTCTCGTGCGTGGGAACAGATCAAGAAGTTACGTTGCTAGTCTATATTCTACCTAAAAATGTTTTGGTCGTTTTAATAATTTCATAATGAAAGGAAAGTGAATTCTAGTCCTTGATAAACCACAGAAAAATACCTTCAATGGGAAATTAATTACACGTTATTCCTATTTAAAATTCAAATTTAGCATAAGCAAAAAATTGTAACAATAGACAAACAATAAACAAGCAGCAAAATAGTATCATGAACAATTTGGCAACAACAGTGAGATTGAAGAGTTTGATTTTCTTCTGGTTCACTCTGTAGAGTAGACCAGAATTGCTTGAACACGCACATGGGAGACTGTTTTTTCTTGTTTCGGCCTAACGCCTTCGTCAGAGCCAAGCGTTATACATAATAGATGTATATACATATATAAATAGCCAATGCCGAATTGATATAATGTATAAAGCTTGGCTCTGACGAAGGCCTTAAGCCGAAACAAGAAAAAACAAGTCTCCCGGGGTGAGAACTGCGTAAAACTACATCGGAGTTTCACGTCTATTTTATTGCGCCTGTCTGGCGCAGTCGCTTGACTCCAAATGTGGTTAACGTGGGTTTGAAGCACGGTCGAGACTAAAAAATTATAAATGAACTTATTAAAACTATGAACTCAACAGCTAGCGAGCAACCAGGATTTCTCCTTTTTCGGTTCAAATAGGATTATTTTGATTGGTCAAATTAATCGAGAAAATTGAAATTTGTCACCACCTGGGGTATATATAAATAATGACACTAAACGAACCCTTTCTACTGCCATGCAGACTGATTCACGAGAGCCTGGAAATCTAAAAAATTGAACTTTGATCACCTAGGTTAGAACATATTTCTAAAGCTGCAAACCTGTATTAGCTGGAAAGTTCCTTTAACAGCCTTGTCTTGTGCAAGCGTGACCAAGGGTACCTTCGCTAGACCAATATAAGATGCTGATTCTGTTTCATTATCATCAAAAAGGTATATCTCTAATGCCTATGGTGAGAGGAGAAATATAAACTCAAATATGTTAAATTGTGAACCAATATAATCAATTTGCGATTTGGATAGATATGACATTAGCCATGCAGAGGGGCAGTAAAAAACAGGAGGTCAATAATGATTTTGTCATTTTTGATCTGTTTTCCTGCCCTGTATTTTTCCTCATGTGTGTCACATGATATCAGATGCACTTTGAAATCTTAGCTCAATGCTCAAGATGAGGATGCTTGGTTTATTCAAAATTGGTCAAAAGGGGGTTTTCTCAGCAGAAGAAAGTAGCATCAACACGTGAGCTATCTACAGTGTAGTTGTAAAATATTACGAAATGGACCTTTCCTTTTTGGGCCTAGGTATCACAAAATACAGATTACTACGCTGATATGGATAATAATACTATAAACTAAAGGGTTTGCTAGTTACACATCTTACGACAGTACGCCTAAGCAATAGAATTATGGATATCTTACGGTATTTCAGGGTACAACATAATGCATTTTTTCTTGTGCACATTATGATCGATTTGATAAAACCAGCTGAAATTGCCTTATGGCTAAGTATCAAATTTGTGCAATAACTATGCGCTATTCTCAAATGGACACAGATTCAAGACTAGATTACATAATCAGAAGATTCCCATGACCACTAAAGAAGGTTGAAACGAGACTTCAACTTTGCATCCTGAGTAAATAATATGAAGTTATTTGAACTCACACTTGTCTTAAGATAACTATCGAGCTCTTCACTCATTGGAACAGGAAAAACTTGAACATCGTTGAATTCAGGCGATGATGAATGGACTATTATCTCAGTATCGTGATCGGCGAAGTCGAAAAATCGATAAACAGCGTATGAACTTGGTTGCTTTTCTATGGCGATAAGGAAACACAGTCAAGGATTCTGTTTAGAAAGAGTTGAAAGGTAATCAAATATATTAACATAAGGTTAATAAAATCGATGGAAAAAACTGCTACATCTGAAAAAGCATCCTGTTTTTCGTAGACATCTAAGTCACGACTCAATTAATTCTTTCAGTTCACGCTTTTTTAGATGGATGATTGACATTTAAATTGGTTAAGATGTGATGAGTTTCCAAGTCTATTTAGGAAAGTTTCATAAACTGGGTATTGGAGAGATGATTTTAATTGATTGCAGTCTATATTCTAACCATTTTGCGCAATCCAACAAACGCATTATCTTAACCTGAATATCATACAATAGTTATAATACATGGTGTATAATATTGATAATTTTAATAGATAATTACTTGTTAAAGATTTGAGTTTATGGCATCTCTGAATTGTAATCTTCAATTCGTTGATTCCAGATTCAACAGAAGCTGGTCTTTCATCATTTACGCCACTCAAAGTATTAGATGTCATATAGCCCAGCGCTTTGGATCTTTCCTGTTAAAGAGATAAGCATTGCAGTTAAAACATAAAATACTTCCATTTCACATTACACACATTGCTTACCATGTTTAGGCCATGAGGTGCCCAAGCTTACATTCAAGCTCGGTCGTCAACTGCTAATTTCAAAACAGCATTTGTAACAGTGTCAGTAGCAACATGATTCAACACTTACACCCTACTGAGGCACCAAAGCATGGCTACTGATACCCCGTGTACTGATACACCTTCTTTTGTTATTTTGATGAAAAACAATTAAACAGAACAACAAATCATTTGTGCAGCCAGGTATCCAATTCGTAATCCTATTGCTTTTGATGCAAGCGATCATTGCAAGAGGAATTAGATGCGTACCTTGTACAACCTGAGAGCCTGTTCCATTGGAACTCGCAGTCGCAGCCAATATTCTAAAACAGCGAATTCTTCACTTTTCTCGGCATCTGTAGAAATGACGAGGAGAATCTCAATTCATATGAATATGATATATTATGGCATTCCAACGGTGACATGAAATTAACTTGTCATATGTCGTAGCAATCACATCTTTGGATAGATATGATACCATAAACAATTTTGCAGGGCAATAAACATCTATAGATATCGACTTGAATTTGCATTAGATAGTATTTTGCCCAGAAATTTAAATGAAATTTAAAGCTAATGTTTAGCTATAATTAAAGAAATGATTGGGTATCTTGAACTATTTAGTCTTCAAAAGAGTCGTGACAACCTTGCCAATTTTTGAAAATCCATCAAAACTTTGGAGCGAAGGTATTTGCTTGATAGCCGCAAAGAAATCAATTTTAAGAACATTAATTGCAAAGCATATGGGTTCAGTGAATAGATTGCGTGAGTAAAGTTCGCTTGGCGGGAACTTTTGGCGGTCAGCATTCAGGAGAACCTTCTTCAACATAATTCATTGCAACAGGGCAGCTTATTCATAGATGCCTTTCAAGCTAACAAGTACTTCGAGATATCTTCTACTGTTGGTTGAGAGTCTCTTCGAAACTCGGGTAATAGAAACAGTGCGGGTCGCTGCGGTTATCATATCAACGTAGAAATTGAGTAAACTTTGAATGCTACTATATTTCAAAGAGTTTGAGTTTCAAGAGTTTCAAAATGCATCAACCTTTTGCATGGCGACAATCTCAAAGCATGAGGACGTTAGATAACAACCAAACAGGAAATAGAAATATGCATCCTTTTTTTTCTCGAAGTAATTATCCAGTAAAATATCCCCTCTTGGTTTTCAATATTCATTTGGATACACAACTCCGTTATGCCAATAGTCAATTGAAAAGTGGACTGGTTCAACACAGCAACCATACAACAATCTTTTAACCTATTACGAAAATTTCAGCCAACGAGAGAGGAAGGCAGATCGGTTAAGAACGTGCAAACAGATAGTAGCTATAGTATTGGATTGATATCGGTGGCAACGTTTTGTATTTTTACCATCGACTGGACTAATACATGCTTATCACAACCGATAGGCATTGTGCCTGTGACGACTATAGCACTGACTTGAAAGGAGAAGAATGTTGTTGCATATCATGTAGCTGCTATGTAGCTCAGGTTGGATCCCTTAATTAGAAAATAATGATGATACGTAGTTGGTTTGGTGTGAAAGCATTAAAACATCTTTTAAACAAATAACTTAAAATTTCAATTAAGTATTAATCTTCAGTTTCATTTCTTTAATTAATTAACTAACTGTTTATTCATGTAATTATTTATTTTTCATTTGTAAATTTTTTATTCTAAATATTTGTAAAGTAGGCCTATATAAGCTTGTACAAAGATTTTATGTATATAGTTATTTCATACTAGCCTACTGTATATAAATTAATCATTATTATTATTATTACTGACTACTCCGAGTAAACCTCAGGATTTTAGTAACTTGTAAGATGCAAGAACTCAACATATCTCAAGTGCCATAGAGGACATTAGTATTCTAGTCTCACCGCCTGTGATGCAGTCTGTCTGAATTTACAGAGTACCTACCTTAGCCGTATTAGTATTAGACCTAAGGCATTTACAAAGCAGCAACAGAAAATACGTACCAAAGAGCTTCAAAGTCCCGTAAACGCGGCCACTCCCTTTCTCAAGTAAATCATTCATTCGTAATCTACCAGTTGCCAGTGTTTTGTACTCAGTTCCAACAGCCTGGTGAAACTCTATTGGAATTGCCTCCTTCTGGATATAATGTAAAATAAAGTCATCTACATTCACAATGTACTGGGAGGTGAATCCAAATGTCGGCCTAAAAACAATAATGCAGTATTTGAAATAAAAGTTCAAAGCATATGGCAGAGTCTGTCTACAAGCCTGTTGATGTAAAAGTTTTCTGATCACTGTGAATTTTTGGGTCACAATGCCCAATGACAACAAATGCAACTGGCAGTGGCAAAGTGGCCTCTGTGGAAAAGTGGTTAAGGCTAAGACTAGCTAGAATAGTGGTTATGGTCCAATCTATCGTCCCCGGTTCGATTCCCCGCCCTTCCCATTTATGAAGATACCATCCTTGGCAAGGAGTCAGTAAAGAGACAGGGGGAAAGTGTAAAGGCGTGAGAGTAGCTTTAGGCTAGTAATAGATGAAAAACCAAGAGCTTTCTTACTTTATTACAAACAATCATCGTTACATGATCAGATGTCGTACTAATCTGATTGCTAAGTCAATGCTGATTGTATAATCATTACCGCAAGCTATGCGGCTTTACAGATAGACAGGCTTAAAATAAGGTGAGAGCAGATCACAGCAAGATGCTTTTGCAGGTCATTTATACGTTTCACCGTACAATTTCTGGGTTATGAGAGATATTGACAAAACAAACTATCTCCTGTTGTATATTTCGCTGCTTCTAAAAATTTGCGATTCAGTCAACCAATTTTACCAGATGATTTAAAAAGTTCTCTTTGAAATTTGATGGGACTAATTAAAGCATGTCATTTCACCCGTGAAAATGAGCAACGAGTTCTAACCTTTGACCTCTGGCCACTGGGGTCGCTTGCATCTCAAATTCAAAGAATTCAAAGGTCACAAAGGTCATTGGTTCTGCATTACCAAATATGGCCAGTCCTTCTTTTGTTATCAGAACCTGGAGAGAAATGAAGATAGATAAGCTAGAGCTTTTTGATATTAAGGACTCTTCCCCACCACGGCTTTATTCAACTTAAGCCGCCGATTAGGCTTTTACCCACCAATACAAATTCTTGATTATCATTCTTAATATTATCATCATCATATCAATTAAACCCTTCGTTTAAGCCAATTTTGATGTCCTCTTCATTATTTTAAATTTAACCCTTGAGGATGTATTGTCTGATAAAAGCATGATAAATGTAGTATGATAAAAGCAATTGAAATTATGCGCCCATTTGATGTTTACTAACTAAATTTCCAAACACCGTAAAAATGATTTTGGTTGAAAAAACGCTTGCTCAACAAAATATAGGGAAAGATAAATCGCTGAGTCTGAGTAATTGCAACTTATCTTTCATCTTTACCAAAGCCAAGGTAATGAAGCAAAACTGATGGAAAACTGCAAGAAATGGCCATTCGATGCTATCTACTTAATAATGTGACATGAAAACGGAATAGAAGCTTTTAATGCTAATGGAAAACAGTCATGTACCCGACTCGCAGATGGAGCGGTCTTGTTAAAATTGAACTTTCTCTGCGTCTGTAGCATGGTGATGTGGGTGGATGAAACCTTCCTTCGCTGCTTTTTGCCCCCCCCCCCTCCAGTTGAGCCATCGGTTTATCACTCATAGTTGGATGGAAAAGAGTCAAGGGTTTGAAGTAACTCTAACTGGGATCGGAAAGCGTGATTCTAATCATCACGGGAAAGCGCTCCTACCGCTTGGCCACTTTTATCACAGTCTTACTACAATATAGAATCAGTTCTCATACCTTTCCAATATGAATCTCCATTATGTTCTGACCTCGCTCTAATTCATATGTTACATCAGCCTCTGATTCTTCATTGGCTGCCTCTAATTCATGCTACAGATTGAGAGACACAAGTTAAGTAAAATGCAACATCGTTCTTTCTGCAGTTGTCATTTGCAATGACAGGAGCAAATGTGTTTTCATATCAATGTCCCATTGATTGAGTGCTAATTTGCCGATGAGCAAGCCTTCTTGCATGTATGCGCGCTTTTTTGAAATGCATAAAAAGCAAGAGCTTTGTACCTTTTTTAAACTATGATAATGAAATAAATTTTGGATTATTATCGCAGTTAATATTAAGATTTGAACCTCTCTTAGGCGATTGTAGACGATTGCAGGTTTAAAAACATTTAGTTCTGCGATTAGGATTGAACTTAGCCCACAAATCGTTCGCAGCACTGAGACAGTAGTACAGTGTGACATCAGTGCTGAGATGAGGCGCTGGCCAATCACCTGCAGGCTCTGATTCACGTGTAGCTTGAACACAGTTTAGCCATTGGAAACAGCTGGTATTTATCCTGTGCAAAATAGTTAAGGTTCTATTGACCCAGAATTGAACAACTGCTCAAAATGCATCGTCTTCTACCTTACTTTATGCACATATACTGTGATTACTGTATCTTCTGTTAAAACATAACTATACTAATACTTTACTTTCCTTTTATTACAGAAAGGGTTATTCGTCTACTTGATACTAAATAAATCATTGCGATCCTTTATCACCTTATGATCCAAGTTACTAAATACATATTGTGTCTGTTCAGAGAGTGCATTAAATGGATAGGCCGTTATTGTCTTCTTTTCATCTGACTTTTAGGTATTTCATGCTCAACAAAGAGAAATCATGTAACTTCTTTTTTCTATATTTTATGGTAGGACTTCTAACTTTGATATCTCAGTTTACTCTATAATGTGGCAGATACTTTTTATCCTATTGTGTTATCTTAACTTATTTTTGCACGGTCCCCAGAAAGCAAGTCTTATTGAGAGGCAGGGCCAACTTGCCTTAATAAATTCATAATGAAATGAAATGAAAATTGAGCTGAAAGTCTTGTGGAAAGAAAAGATCACTTATTGACGCTGATACTATTTTGTAGAAGGCTCATGTTTTTAGACACTGGTGCAAATGGGCGGTGATAGCTATAGCAGACCACGTTAAAAGTACAAGGCACAGTAAACCATGTAAACAAGGCACTCGTTAGATACAGATGCAATCTTCTATGAAAAAGCAACAGTACACTGATTATACCTGTCCGCTTATACCGAAGTAAGGAGTCACGTTGGAACAAGCCCCTGCAAACATATGACACTTTCTCGAATTTGAGTTCTAAAAGACATTTCAAAAATACTTAGAGAAGTAGCACTGTTGCTCTAACATAGTTATGATGCATGGATTAAAATATAAAACGGCAGCCGATCTTGTGACCTCAACGTTCTTATAAAGGGAATATGCCTACAAGACCATCCAAGACCATACAATACCATTCACGACCATAAAACTCCATTCAAGACCATACAATTCCATCCAAGACCATCAAAGACCATCCAAGACTAAACAAGACCATCCAAGACCATTCACGACCATACAAGACCATCCAAGACTGTCAAAGACTAGCATACTGTTGTACTTCATATTTTCTGTAAGGTAGTGCTACCTCTATACGGTTAAAAACTTAGGACCTGATTTATGTAGATCTCATGTTTATTCTAATGATGGCTAATCCAGATTCAATTTACGAAAAACGATATTTCATCTATGTTTATGACAAAAGATCAAAAAGGCAAACATTTTCAGCACCGTCTTGAGCAACATTACTTTAAGGATACCAGCGTAAAACCCCCTCTGTTTCTTTCGTTGGTGATATTCTCTCTACACAAGTCTCAGTACAAGAGACATTCACAAATCTCTCCCCAAGCTACGTTTTCGTTTGCATCTTTCGTTTAAATCCAGAGAAACTGTATCAAAAAATTTCAAGAATATCTGATATTGTTCTCAAGAAATTCTTTGACCAAGGTCTTAAGCGCTTGCATGATCTACGCTGTTAGAAACAATTCTAACCGGTACCACACTTACCATCCGCTCTGGTTCTATCTTATATTGCTTTGTTCCGTACGCTATGTCTCTCAACTGTGCCTCTAGCTTCTATAAATGAAAAAAGAGACAAGGATTTCCATAATTATAAAGTGCCTGAATCCAAATTTAACCAGTATAGGTCGTATGAAAAGCAGTCTTATGCGCTGCTGGGCCCATGCGGTGGTCGCAAGGCCAGTACCCCCACTTCCGCCGAAATACGATCCTCCCAGATCAGTAAAGAGAATGAAAAATGATTAGGTAAGCGAATGTCTTAAAATAGAACACGATTTGAAGCGTGCAACTGAACTATTGTGTAAATGGATTTTTTTTTAAAAAGAGGGGTCGAAAAAGCAGAAACCTTCACTCTAATGTGATATCAATCTCTGCATGACATCAAATTTTGATCTTTTAACTCATTTAGTCAAACGTCATCAAAATGTTTGCCATGATTTATAACATGATCATTGCCAGCAATTCTCTATTCTGTTTCTAGACACTTGGCTGCACATGCGGGCTAGGGCCTTCGACAGCCAACATGCGTATCAAATACAAACAAGGTGAATAATTATGGGCACAGACATTATCCTTGTTGAGCATCAGAAAAGTGCATAATTTTTTGACGTGAATGATTAAGCAGTAATGCTTTCAGTTATGGAGGTATAGATTGAACCACTGTACGGGTCCGTTTCGTCTTCAGGTAAAATGCTCTGATTTTGTTATCAACCAATGAATGACACGAGGAATACTAGGGCTGTTACCAAAGAAAAAGAATATAAGATGATATGATCAACACCCAAATCCGGGCTGTGATGACAACCGTTGGTGGTCAGAACTAGAGATTCCGAAGGTTGCCTCAAATATCAAAAGCTTAAAGTTATATTTTCCTTCTCATCAAAATAATCACGATTTACCCGGATAATTAGACTCCTTTAGAGAATGCAAAAGATTGCAAATCATATAAAAATTCTAGCCTAACAGTTCCAATTTAATCACCACTTTTCAAAAACCAAAAGCACTGGAATGCAATAAGGGTGACGTCATATAATTACAGTTGTTTTTATCCTTCTTCTAACAGTTGCCAGCCATGTAACCGTATTGTTTTCCGAAAATTAAAAACACTTTCTGCTTGAATGGGCAAGTTCATGAACACGCAGGTCGAAACGGTGAAAAAAATAGGCTATCAAATATGTAGGAAATGAGATGCTGCGAATTGACAAAACTGCTTGTTATTCTCCAAATCATATATTGCATAGGCATTAAGTAAAGCCCGACTCTAATTGATGAGAGGGATTTGGTTGGTGATAATGGTGACATCTGCTAGCCCGCTATGAACAGGTTTAAGCAAATGCAGAGATTTAACACAAAAACATGTTTATCACCTTGATCCGCTCTGCTCTCAAATCCAGCATTTGCGCATATTCGTTCATACGTGAATCGCATTCTTTCTTCAAGTCGTCCATTTTGCGAGTTGTCGATTCAACCTTTTAAAAGAAATTGCACATGATACTTATTGATTCAATACTTTAGCCTATATGAAACTTTCTTATGCGGCCAATTTACAAGTTCTACAAAAAATTGCTCTACTTTGAGGTAATTTTTGACATGGCAGGGAAATCTATCGATTTGATTGATGCAAATGCAAATGCTAGAATTGACGCAACTCCATGTGCCTACTCAATGCCGTGGAAAGCGGGGTGAATTGAATGGTTGGGGTTGTTTGGGTGATTTATGAGGCTGGAGTGATCGGAGTTGTGAGGTGGATGAGGTGATCAAGTAGGTTAGGTGTTGGTGGTGGCTGGGATGGTTGGACTGGATGAGGTTATGATAATAGCTGCGGTGGTTAAGGTGGTGAAGTGTTTGGGATGGTGGAATTTATTCGAGTTGGCTTAGATGATTTGGTTGGTTGAGTTGGTGAAGGTGGCTTTGGTGGCTGGGGGTGGTCAAGGTGGCTGTGTTGGTTTGGGGTGCCTGGGGTGGTGGATGGTTGGGATGGTTGGAATGGTTGGAATGGCTGGGGTGGATGAGGTGTTTGGGGTGGAGTTGATTGGGCGGCTGAAGTGAGACCCCAGAAATAATTATCCAGAATTCTCCTATGACATCATCGATAGAAAATTTCATCTTATATTCGTCTTTATCTTTATATTATGAATAAGTATATTCTTTCATAAACATTGGATGGTTGATCAAAATGACTTACTTCACTTTGATAATCTTTATTGATCTTGTTCTGCATTAGCAACATGTTCCGCGTTTTATCTAATTCATTAATTGTTTCGGCATGGGCTGTTTGTAATTCTAGCAACTGCTTGCGAAGATCTAAAAATGACAAACTGACATTACGTAGTAAGAAAGTATGAAACTTTGCGTTTTTTTATCTTAGAAACTCAGGGTTGTAGTAAGCCTTATCGCATATTGATTTTCCTTAATTTTTGCAGCTGAAAATAATAGTCATTCATTAAATAATCGTTGAAATATGTGCACTTCAAGTTAAAGAATTGTGGTTTATAGTCACGACATAATAATTTATAGTCTTAACTTTAACCATTACATAAAGGGTGTTGATAACTTGCTCGTGTTATCGTATAAATTTCTCCTATCATTTTCTCTTATCAAAACGCGAGTGATACGCAGGTAGAAAGGGGTTGATACGCGGGTGGTACGCGGGTGATACAACGTTAGGCAATAATCTTATGAGGTTACAAGGTTTACAACGTGGCGTAACAGTTATATAGCGTTAATCAACTATCAAGCAATTATAGAAGCTCGATTATAGGGTTGAATCTAGGATGTTGATAGACCTAATACACTTTTTATCTATAAAACGTGGTTTTCTTGCCCTATTCGAAATGCTTTGTTATTATTCCCATAAGCTTCTTCACTATAAGCTGAAAAATAACAGACACCTTTGCTCAAATCCATGCATTGCGTAAAAGACGCCCACATCGATTTGTAAGATCCTTCATTAGTTACAATAACATGTTTTTTATATCGGTCTTTATACGTCAAGTCCAACCCACCAATCCATAATTCATCATTTTCCATTCAAGCAACGATGTTTGGCTGCTGGTGTAAGGCTGCCATCTGTTAATCATAATGGGGATTGATAGCAGCTGAACCATCAATAATTTATCATCCATGCTTACCATCGCACTTAACTGTTAGCAAAATTTGAGCATATGCACGTTCAATACAAAGGCTTGAGATCTATGAGCTCAAAGGTTCCTAAGTTCCGTAAATTTTAAAGTTACCCGAGCAATATGCAAAGCGCACGGCAACTTCCTTTCAATCTTAACTGCATCATGTCGAAATTTAAAAATAATCTTTAGTAAGTCAGATCTTCTATATCATTATAATTCCAGCACCGTTCCTTTAAAAACAGCTGAAGGTGAAAAAATTAGCAGCATTTTGGAACGGTACTTCTTAGCTAAATTTTTCGGCCACCTAAAACAGATCTAATTTTTTTTTACTATGGGAAGAATATCTTAATGATTTTGAAACAAGACAGGAACTTGAAACCATGCTTTTCAAAAATAATTCTGCACATGCAATTTGAAGGTTAATAAAGACAGCGAGAGTAAAAAATGCGAGGGTGAAGAAACCATGGGTTTTGAAGAAAAAAAAGGATTGTTTTCGAAAAGCAAGTATAGAGGCATTGCACAACACAACATATGTAGGAGATCAAAGTAGGTAAAATCATTTCTTAAGTTAAAGCAACCTTCCTTGACGTTGTCAGCCGTTTGAAGACATGTTACCTGCATTCTAGTAAACATCAAATCAAAATGTAAACACCAGCACGAAATTAATAAAAATAACATGATAGTAAATAGATAGAATTCAACCTTGGTTCATTTCTTCATCAACTTTCTCTAGGAAACTAAGATCTTGGCTTTGCTTTTCTTTTCGGGCCTGTTATAACAAAAATTAAGAAACGTGAATGAATGAACGAAAGAATGAATGAATTAATTGATTAATCAGTTAACAAATAAATCAATCAAGCAATCAATCAAGCAGTAAATAATCGAATCATTAGCAAAAATCAGCTAATCAAAGATCTAATTAACTGATTGGTGGATAAGTGAATGAACGAATAGATTAATAATCATAAAGGGGGTAATTAAATTGATGAATAAATAAGGGCTTAATAGGTAACAAAATGATCAGTTGCTAAATAAATGAAAAGAGATGTCGCTTAATGATGACCAAGCTGATGAATGAACAGAAAAAATCCAAACGAAAAGATGATAAATTGGTTGGTGAAATCAGTACTGAGTTCATTAATACGACGATTCTGCATCAGATAAAACTCAGATATAATAATTTTGGGCATTTAATGGGCAAAATATAGAGCACATTTGTAACTCATATTTTTTTGAGATCTAAGCATCTGTTTTACTTATGGCAAGATTACCTTAATACTAAATGTCTGCAACCACCAAATGTTGATAAAGTTTTGTAGTTTTATAGCATAGGAAATAAAAAACAAGGCGTTCTTGACATATAAAAAAATGAATTGGTTTGAGCCATGCTGTGCAGTAAGGTGCTTTTACTGAAGATTATGTTACTCACTTTAATTAACATGAGTGCTTCTTGCATCTCATCAAAGTCAACGTTGCTTTCCTGCAAGAAATAAACGAATTTTAGAATCAAATAATTTTTAATTGAATTGATTTTTTAATCGAAATTACAAACCGCATACGAGCCGTAGAAAAGTTCGTTCAGCATATGTTGGATCAAATTTGCAAAGAAATTTAATTTGACTTTAGCATCAAATTAGAGCATCAAACAATATCCTAAGCATATCTTCTTTCTACACTTCTCTTTAATTTCATCTTTTCCTCCTTTTTCTCTTCTTCTCCTCTTTGTTGCTCATTTCTTCATTTTTCTTTCCTTCATTTTTTCATCAATTTTTTTTATTGTTTTTTCTTCTAATTTTTCGGTTTGATCATCTCATTCTTTCTTTTTTTCTTCATTTACTTTTCTTCTACTTCTTTTTTTTGTTTTTTCTTCTCCTTTTTCGGTTTTACCATCTCCTCCTTTTCGTCCTTTCGTCATTTCCTTTTCTTAGACTTCTTATTATCTACATTGCTCCTTTTGCTCTTACCCTCCTTCTACCCCCTTCCTTGGTTCCCTTCCTCGTCATCTTTAAATTCCTCCCTTTCCGCAAATCGATATGACCCATTCTTAAACAGTTAATACGCCTTTGCGCAATTAAACAAGCCAATTCAAGATCTGCACATGTCACCACAGTCTTAGGTGTCCACCGCCGTCACTGAGAACGTATGTATGGCGCTGGCCTGGCGGCACCAAAGAACTCAGACAGGGACCCTAGACGTTCCAGTTTTGGATCTTTTCTGAGAATTTCTTCCCTTTCTTGGGTATCACTAGTTCTTATCCAATGTTTTCCAATTTTTTGGGTATTAATTCTGCTGTGAAAAAGTCATTTTCTGGCATTTTCTTCATTACCATAATTATCAATACCTTAGCAGCATTATCTTGTGACCAATGCACATCTTCATGAACTTAAAGTACCTAGACTAGCACAGCACAGAATATCAGCACATTCGGATGACAAAAACTTGCCTTTTCTTCCTCATTCTTGGGGCAAATTTAGAACCTTCACTCCCATTTTTGGGTTTAAAGCTATGTAGCATCTCCTATAGTTCCCGCCCCCATCTTTGGGTGCTACCAGGCCCGGGTTGTATGACCCAACTAAAAAAGCTGGGTAAATGATAAAATTACGAAAATGTATCATGGCAGGTCAAACTCGAGCTGCACCGGTAGGCGCTTGCTGTTACCATAGTAAGCAGTGTTCATTTTGCTACCATTTAAGTAAAAAGTTCAATCAATTCAGATTTTATGTGCCAAGTCTATATAATATGAATGCTATTCATGTGCCAGTTTAGATACTATATATTGAAGTTTTCATGCTTTCAATTAATGAAGCAACCTCCAGTTTCTCTGTCATTTAGATGCTAATTTTTGAAAATAGAGTATTTGTTCGTATGTTAAGCATAAAAAATGAAATACCTTTGAGAAAAACTTCATTTTTTCTGACAAATCTTCGTACAGTTCTTTTTGCGAGTAATAATTGACTCTGAGTTCTTTCAGCTCCGTTTGAACTTTCTCACCTTCGTCTGGAAAGTAGAAAATTGAACTTATAAATAAAATTGCAGCAATAATTTCACCCAGAAACAGCTGAGACGGAAAGAGAATCTGGTTCAGGCAGAATTGAACATGAGAGGGGATTGCTGACTAGGTTATGATTTAACTAATGTACATTGCTCAAAAGATGAAAATGCATAGTTCATTGTACGCTATAAAAACGTCTGCAGATGTTAACAAAAATCATATCCAAAACTAAGGAAAGGGTACAATCCCTTTTTTATTATTAAGAATTCTTAAGAATTCATTGTACGCTATAAAAACGTCTGCAGATGTTAACAAAAAATCATATCCAAAACTAAAGAGAGGGTCAAATCTCTTTTCTATTATTAAGGATTCTTTTACGGAGCCTTGTTGTCGTTTTCAACGGGCATGCTTGTAGAGATAATTCAACGCTGCAGCGATTGCTAAAGATATAATACCTTAGCGAAACATTTCTATCCTAATGCTTTTCCCAAAATGACGAAACTGCTTCACACAACTATCATAACAACGGCCATAGAGTGTTACCCTTAAATTTTGTCATTATAGGGACCACGTGCTGATGTGTTAGGATAGTATACCTGCTCGATGGCTCTACTCTATACTAACGTCAAAATACGAAACGTTGATGAATTTAAAACAGATCCATAGCATGCACACTTCAAAACAAAGAAGTTGGATAAAAATATAACCTCTTTCCTGAGACAATTTGTCTAACAACTCGTTCTTTTCCAAAACATCCGCTTTCGTCACAGCCTCTAGTTGCGAAATCTTAACCTGATTGATAGAAAAGAAGTACAAGATGTAACAAGAATCATTTTTGCTGAATTCTTCGGTGGTAACTAAGGTTATATTGCTTTGTAAAAGGGAAAGAAGAGAATTAAGAGGACTAGTAATTGCTAAAACGTTCTTCCCTTCACGAAGAAGTTTCATTTCACTAACCAGATGATCCTTCTATGCTGCTTTTGAATTTTTTGAAGGTTTGTCACATTAAGGTACTAGTTTATTATGCATTTCTGCCAATCTCATTTTCTTAAATTATGCGTGACGTTAAGAATTTTGCATTCCCCAGTTAAAAAATTTGCCACCCTGTTGTTTTGTTAGATCGTTGTGAAAGCTTTTAAAACCAAATACGATGCAATTACATAATTAACATATGTGGTTTTAATTTGAGGAGCAAACAAATTTTTCCAATATGCATGTAAGAAGAAATTGATACAGATATGTATGCATATATTAAGTTGCGTATATAGATATTAGCTTATTGGCTGAAAAGAAAAACCAAGACATTAAACAGGCAGATGAAAAAAACCAAGGTTCTTCTATAAGCTCTTTTGTGATTTTTGAAGCAAAAAATAATATAGGTGGGCTATGGGGGGGGGGGCTATTAGGTAGGTTTAACTATACAAAATTTAAAAAGAAACCTGATGCAAAAGAAGCAGAAGGCAGCCACCAAAAAACCAGATTCTGTAAGGCACAGTTTCTGCCTGAAGTTAGACTAGTGGGTCGTGATTAATACAAGTGAGAAACCACACCGTAAAGGCCGAGAAAAAACTAATTTTTAATAAAAAACAGAAACATTACTTTTGTCAAGTGAACTCCAACACACAAATATCCAAAAACGAAATCAGTCACTCCTTGCAACGTAAACACTTCCGCATGTTGTGACTGTTTTGGAACTAAAAGCGAAAGATTTGAGAGACAACAAAGAGCAAAATGAAATATCTTACCTGGTATTCTCTTTCCTTTTGCCTGAACCTCCTTTCTCTTTCGGCATCAAAGGTGCTAAAAATGACGACGTAGCAAGTCAAAATGATGATGTCATGAACGTATCTTGGAGAAGGTTGGTTATAAACAAAATTTAATGAAACTTTAAATTACTTCTATTAAATGCTTCAAATAATCGCGACATTAAACAACATTGATAAATAAAATTATGAGCTACAATTGCCTTAGATTTTGACGTATTAGAGTTATTTGACGTACTCAGAATGATATCGTAAATTTAGGCCCTGAAAACTACAATTATAAGAAAGTCCTTGCATGTTCACTAATTGTTAATATGTTGGCTGCTATTGACTCTGTTTTTAGCGAAAATAATCGGTTGCATCTCCATTCTGGATTGGAATCGCTAGAAGTACGGCCTAAATATGGCAGCTGAAGCATACGCGATAAGATTTTACCTTTGGAGAATTTTTTCTTGAGCTTCTTTCAAGACATCGTTCTCTGCTCTTAAATCTGCTATTGTTTCGTCCTTCTGTGTGTGCAAATAAGGGTCAAAGATTAAAAACATTGGACAATTGTTGATAATGAAATGGTTTTGTCGGTCTCCCGGCCTATCCCTGACAATGTCGACAGCCGTTGTGCCTATTTCGATTCAACTGTGCATGATATTTCAGCTCTTTTAAAATGAGTGTTCAAATTCTATTCTAAGCTATTTAGTTCTCATTTAAGCATAAAGAAGCACTAAACAACAAAGCTGCTTATAAATACACACGTATGCACGATATGGTAGAAATTGAGATGCTTATTTACGAATTAAGCAATTACAAATCAAAACAAGCCGTTCGTTATTGCTCAACTTAACCATTTGGAATATTTCAGACTTAATCAAACTAAACCACCATAAATGGTTCATATATGCAAACAAGCATTGCAGTCAACAAAATGGAAGTAATGAATCGGTGAAGTTCCTATTGAAGATTTTTACTACTGGGAATATTCTATCATCTTTTTTTCCATGATCGAATTCCTATTGATATAATGCAAAATTACGTATAAGACGTTTTAGACAAAATAAAAAAATTGGCTTTTTATTTTTATTAGACTTGGTGCATTAACCTGTCTAACAGAACTGCTTTATATCTAATATTAATTTATACTTAATACTAACAATAATACTAACGAAACTTTTTTAAGTGATTAATCTTTTAATTTAGTAAATTCAATAATACATGTTCTATCATAAAAATCAAACTTACCTCAGAAACAGTCTTTTTCAACATGCCTGTCTGCCTTATTTCATTTTGAAGCGTTGAGTTTTTTGTTTGCTCCTGCGATTTTGAGGAACATTTTTACAACATTGTCGGAAGATTGGTGGATTTAAAGAGTAATGAACCACTTAAGATGTGATGGGAAAAAGAAAAAAAATTTAACAAAATAAATTGAATAAACTAAATAAATAAAATGAACACAATAAAAACCATAATCAAAATGTGACATAAATCTAGAAGCAGATGTGCTGCAGGAAGTGGCTCAAATGCAAATTGACAAAACATTTAATAGAATTTTTACCTCTTTAAGTTTCATTGTCAGGGTTTCCATCTCCGCTAGCGATTTTTCATTACTCATTTTGATTTTCTCTAACATCTGAAATTGGAATTCAATTTCACTCAAGAACTGATAATAAAATATAAAAGCAAACACACGTAAGATTAGTGAAAATCCAAAAAGGAAGATGGGGTGAAGTTGGGAAAAAACGCTTTGTCTCACAAGGAATGCATCTTTCATTGACTGTAGGCCAAAAAAAACCTTTGCAAGAATTTGGAAAATCGGTCTGTTCCTAATTGTATTAGCATCAACTCATTAATTATCTTATCCTAATTATTAACTGTTGCTTTGCTCCTTGCGACTGTTAAAAATAATGATAATAATAATAATATAAATATTTATACAGGTTAAAAACCTTTTCAGTGCCAAACAGCACTGTTATCATTATTGATTATGAACATAATTTAAAGGTTATAAGGTTTATAAAGGTCTCACAATAGTTAAAAGGTTTATAAAGGTCTCACAATAGTTAAAAGGTTTATAAAGGTCTCACAATAGTTAAAAGGTTTATAAAGGTCTATGTAAATGTACTAACGTAAATGTTGCAAATCTAGTATCGGAGTCCTTGTTGTCTCTTTAGAATCAAGCAAACAGTTTTCTTGAACTTGCCATACTTTGCACATTTGCAACAGTGGTTGTACAAGATCACAGTTTCGTTCCTCAAGAATAAAATACATGAGACAAACAGATTTTATGACGTCACCTGTTCTAAGTTATGAAACTTTGCTTGCACGATTTCCAATTTGTTTGATTTTTCTTTTATCTCTCTCTCCAACCTTATCAGTTCGACATTTTCTTTCATGCTAGCCCTGCATATCAAACAAATCTATCAGTAAATCTCATTAGGTTCTAATATCAGAGGCAATAACACAGCATATTTACAATACCACTGTTCCACAATTGAGTTCTTATTTTTTCACACGGTTTTCACTTTTATACAGATATATTAGTAATATCACACTATACAGTCAAGCAATTTGTAACAGTTTATGATTTTAATTCAGCAGTTTCCATAAATATAATCCAATAGCAATCCAGTTTCTTATACGCAGTTTCTTATCAGTAAGATGTATCAGTGGGATTTTGATCAGAGCCTTCAAGACGTCTGAAGAATTTAGTTCTTTAGAAATCACAATAACCTTTGATTAATTCTTCTATTAGATTGAACATGGCCTATACCGCGTTCACAATGACACAGTAAACGAGCTTAATTTAAAACAGGTTATAAATGGAGACTTCCAATTGGTCACTAATAAAAATCGAATTAATGTGACAGGTTGAAATTGAACCTGGTTCAGATAAAACTGGTTTACTGTGTCAGTGTGAATGCGGTACTTTTTGCACTGCATTCACACACTGCATTTGGTACTAAAGGAATATGTGAATAGCTTAGAGAATGAAATATTACATTACTGATGAAAAGGAAGGTAGAAAAGTTTAAAAGCATGAAATTTTTTCCTCGAGTATTTAGAAATAGTTCTAGATCTTCTTAAGGACAGGAACGTATGTTTATATAGATATGGCCCACTTACTTTTTCATTTCTGTTATTTTCGCTTCATAATCAGCTTTCTCTTCTTCGTGATCAATTCTATTTCTTCTATTCTAAACAAAAGAAAATAGAAAATTATTTGCAGAAATATCGAAAATGCATTCACAGAAAAATATCGACCAACTTCCAAGAAATAAATAAGTGATTATTGTGAGAATAGAACGTGAGGGAGGGATGGAGAAACATCAAGCAAAGAATGAGCAAAGCAATTGTTTACGGCTTCCACTAATAGTGACTACTCTTTCTAACAGTTGAAAAACGGCTAGAACTATTAAAAATGGGCACTCAAAATGATTATTACCAGATCTCGTAGATTAGCTCCTTCCTCCTCAAGCTTACGTATTTGCTCTTGAAGTGATGCAACCAGATCTTCACTGAACAAAAGAAGACAAAAACAAACTTTAAGGAAGCGAAATGCTTAAATTGGAACTCAGATTTTGTGATTTTGAATTGAACTAACAGCCCTACTTCTTCTGTATCATTGCAGAGCATCCGGCTTAAAATTTATTTGTGTCGTTCATCTGCTTTATGGCGTTGGAGTTTTTAAATTGCTACTTCTGTTCTTACAAGAAGATGAACAAATTACTTTCCGGTGAGATCTGAACACTCCAAACTTTAATTGGGTTGAACTTTATACAGAGGGTTATTTCTAGTTAACAACTTACAGTTCTCTCTTTTCTATTCTTGTTTCTTCAAGCAAACTGTGGCCATATCTGCGTATAGATATTGCAATCTGTAAAGCTTGGGTTTGTAAGAGTCGTGGTGGATCTTAATTGCTGCATAATGCAAAATATCGAAGGATATGCGCACAACGGAGAAATACAAAATTAAAAGCTCTTGATAATCTACAATCCTGCCATGAAAAAGTATAAATTGTGGAGCACAGATATAGGAAAGACAGTTTTAATTGCTTGTGTGCTGTCATAAAAAAACAAAAAAACTAAGGCTATGCCTATGATGATGACTCTGAGAGGCGCATGGCATCGTTCCTTGGGGAGATGTCCTGTTGATCGATGACACAGCATAGCTGATGCCGTGTTGACTTATCAGAACAACCATTAAACATAGGTTCAGTGCATGATGGCCATTGACTCAAGATAAGCTCATCCACTGTTATTTGAATGAAATATCAAATTGTGCTAGTATATAACACAATATAACATAGATCATGCTAACATATAACACAAGATTATAAAACACAAACACAGTGTTAGTATAAATTCATTAGACAATGTATCTTGTTTAATATTTAACAAGACATAAAGACTTCTGGCCATCAGGTTTCCCCTATGAATGCCACTTACAACTTGTCAGTCACTTATCACGTATGAGTTATACATTTAAAAAATACAACGAAACTACAAACAATGGAATAAAAGTAAGCCACAAAGACAAATGAGAAAAATAAATTCATTATCAATTGATTAAAGCATTTTAATTATGAATTAGTTTCAATATCACCTTGGCTGTGGTAGCAATGGCTGTGGTGCTCTGCTAGATGATCTGTAACGCAAAAACCAAATTTTTAAAAAGAGCATGAACGCAATACTTGAAGTTGAAGCAAATCGTATTGTATTTAAGTCTCTTTTCTTTCTCGTAAACACTTTCACTGAAAACTGATTGAATATTTAGATTTCGTTTTACAATTTTTCATCTCATATACATATATTAACAAACATGGAATTAAAATTATAATAAAGACAATGAGAATGACAATGATAAACCAAGCCAGTTCAAAAGCACATCTAATGGTGGCAGATTTCCTCAAAATTGACAAAAACCAGGGAAACGTACATAAATATTACAATTACTGCTGTTCTCCCACAATAATGTTATCTTGATATCTGGAGCTAATCTATTAATTACAGATTTGGGTCGATTTTCTGCGGCTGATAAGAATCAAAAATAGAGCTGAAACGTTCATTTCAATCTTAGTTGTAAATGATGACCACTTTATCTTCAGGTTATATGCAAAATCTTGAAAGCTGCGTATACTTTGGTTCAGGGAGGTTTTTTAGGGCAGGGCCGGTGACATTCTCCCTAGCAAGCTTGCTAGGAAAATGTAAGCTCCCTAGGGCAAAAGCTTTGGAGAGACTTACCATTGCAGATAAGGGAGTCCCTAACTGTATAACATTTAAAAAAATATATTATGTTTTGGAATTTTACATGCAACTGTAGATTATGTAAGAGTTTTTTGTAAATTTAGGTTTTATTTAGTTAATAATCGCTAATAACTTGTATTATATTCATTCTTAATTATGGTTGGCATTAATTAGCATATAGCTACAAACTGCGCCAACCTTAAAAAATTAATTTATTATGATTATTATTATTATGATTATTATTAGTATTATTATTATTATTATTATTATTATTATTATTATTATTATTATTACTATTATTATTATTATTATTATTATTATTATTATTACTATTATTATTATTATTATTATTATAATTATTATAGCATCGTCTACATGTAAACATACGGTGATTATGCAAATGGTATACTGCCTGTCACAAATTGAACTGTGTTGTGCATTTTCCGACAAACTCGTCAATTGAAAAATGTGCTTGGCCAAACAGAACATGCTTAACCCTATTTTCTTGAATGATTTTGAATTGCACCCCTCTTATTCAATTAAGCTCACGATGCTACTTTTCTTGGTTAATAGCAAGTCCCTTAATTCAGCAGTTTATTCATATATTTGACTCTGTAGGGAAGGTGCAGACCTTCACAGGTAATTATGGATCGAGCGATTCCATATTTTTAACTAAAATTCTGCCATAACAAATTATTAGATAAGATTTTTAATGTTGTTAAGGCCTTTAGCCCGTCATACTTTGTGGCATCCATATGTGCATACTGTAGCATGCATAACAATATAATGATAATAACCTCTGCTCTACTGGTGCATCTACCCTCATCTGCTCTTTTATTCTTTGTTGTCGTGATGAGGATCTGCCTGGAGGAATTCCCTGCAAAACAATTACAATAAATTACCAAATAGAAATAGCTCTATGTTTGTTGGCCTAGAAGAGAACTTAATTCACTAAAATAACCAATATTCTTTATTATAAACTCCAGATCTTTAGGAGCTGTCCTTAGATATCGAACCGCATGGCATTCCAAAAAGGTGCATACAGTTGATAGGGTCAATACTTCTTGGAATGTTTATCAATTTCCAGAAAAATCAACAAAAAAATTAAATAATTACTAATGATATAGATATATATTGAACATCGTTAAGTTTTCTGGATTAGATAATTCGTGTTCCATGGATATAAGCAGTGATGGATAACCCTTAATGCCAAAACGGCTACTACACTAATAAACTCAAGAAAACAAAAACAAAAAATTCTTCACAGCACTTCTTACGCATGTTTACATTTCTTCCTAATTCATTTGATTGTGTCCATTTATCACATTCTAAAATCATTCCACATCCATTTCATTACGTCAGTCACTCTATCACATTCCTGCTTATTCTCTAAACTCATTCTTTGCTTCATTAATGCAATGCTATGCATGCAGCTTTTTTAGTTTTAATTTGTTACTTTTTACCTAATCATTGTAATTAATCTTAGTATTTTATCCAATTCATCGCAATTTTTTGTAAACAGTAGGCTTCACTTAGATATTATACTAGTTGTATCAATTATTTAACTCGCCACCTGTAAATAATTTTATGATAATAATAATAATAATTTCATTCGTCACATTTACTCGCCCTTCCTTCACATAGATCACTGCTAAATTTAGAAAACTAATTTATTGTTAAAAGCTTGTGATGTCTACGATCGAGATCATCATTTCATTCTCTGGTTCTGTGTTCCTTCCATTTGAAATAAGAAACTTTAGAGGTTGAGAGGGATGGATTGGAAGGATCAAGACACAAATACAACCGTTCCTTTAAGGTCCTTCGTTGCAATCCAATAAATTTTGACAGTAAGGAAGAAACATACCGTCTGCACTCTTGGTTTAACATTGTCATAAGGTGTTTGCCTCTTTCCTTGTATTTGCAACTGTTGCTTAGCGACTGTGAGCTATAAAGAACAACAAAACATAACTGGTGTGAACTTTGCAGAAATAAAAAAATACAACAAAGATGGAAAAGACGGTAGTACGAAACAAAACAATGCCTCGAACACAAAAAACGTAGTCCTTGGAAGTAGGTTATCATGTGGCAGCTTAACAACATAATTCAGAAACTCGTTACAGAAAAGTTAATGAAGAAAATTTACACAATGAACTGACACCCTTTCCTAAAATGTGTTCTGTTTTTTAGATTTTATCCGAATATTATAAGCAAAATTTATAGGTGAAATATCGATGGTGACTATCGGTGAATGGTGAAATGCAAGTTTATAGTTACATCTTCTTGCACCACACGATTAAGGGGAGGAAGTGCATGCATCCCTTCAATTTTCTAATCCACATTGATAGTTAAATCAGTCGCGAATAGAATAGAAGATCAGTACAAATTCATAGCTTCTGCCTACTCTGCCAGTCTGGGCAAGCCCGTTATGATAAAAATGATAAAAAATTTGTGAAAAATTTAAAATGAACTCCAGCCCACTTGAAAAAGTTCATAAAATCTCATCTGCATCCTACAATTGGCTCCTTGGAACAGAAAATTAAACTGTTGATAATGTGGATTGTACAAAACCTTGTTTTTGAGCGCTTCATTGGCTTTTGTCAGCTCCCGTATTTGAGCTTTAAGATCTTCAATAAACTCAGATGTTTCTGTATCTCTTCGAGGAACTAAAAACGGAAGCGAAAAGAATAGCCGAAGAGTGCGTTTGAAGGATTTATTTGCAAAAAACGATAGTATAATATAAGAAGGACAACAACGGGCAAAGAAATTGAAGGCAAAAAAAGCACTGAATGTCTCTTGAATAGTCATTCACTTGAAGCCTCCTGATAGCATGAATAAATCAGATGATAAATACGGTAAGGGTGCAAAAATTGCGAAAAAGGCTTCTGAAGACAATCTTAATATGACTAACAAATAACAGAATATTTGCTCTGAGTAATGATTTCTTGAATACTGTCAATAGTAAACCTATTAATAAGGATGCGAATGCTGGACAGGTAGTGATGAGATGAAAAAAAATTGCAAGCAAGGAGATGTTCTGTTAAATAGCAACGTTGAAAAACCGTTGACATCCGCTGCGTAAATATTGCAGGAACAGAACATTAAAAAACTAGTGCTGATAAGGAAAAAACTAGAGAAGGAAAGAGAAGAGGAAGGCGACGAATTAAGCACATTTAGTATTTAAAACCAGCACTAACAATTGGTTTTAGAATTGATGAACCTCTTCCTACTGCAATGATTAAAAGGCTTTTTGACAATAAGAGGCTAAAGCTGTGTTGAGTCTATCAGATGGTTTCAGAGGGACGGTTCTTTGCACACAAAGAAAACCAAAGTGTAATTAATTATAATTATTCACCTCCTTCATGGTCATCAAGTTTCTTTTTATCTTTAAACAATCGTAAGAGCTTTGTAGCCATTCTGCAAATAAAACATTTTCATCACCAAATTATCTGATTATAAGATTTTAAACTAAAGTTGTGGGAAATGAATGTTATTACAGGGTAAGTGAAAAAATTGCTGTTTACAATAAGTGCCTGGTCACCCAATGCCTTTGAATGTGAAGGCAGCATAAACATTATCTGGAAAGACATGCTGCTAGGTTATAAATTTCACTTTCTTTTCCACTTTACATAGAACAATGATGAACAGAGCCAAGACTGGTAGAAAAGAACTGGAATGCCACAGCTCTATAATCCAGCAAAATATAAACTAAAATTCCCATCATGATAATCGTTTTGCAGTAAACATAACTGAAATACTTTTAGTGTGCTCATGGGTAATAACAGATTTACTCACTGTTTCATTTTTTCTTCTTGAGTTCTTGTAAGCTTTTTCAATCCCTTTTGAAGAAATTTATCACAAATGTTAGCATCTTGTGAGGCTGAGATAATAATGTAAGATGCTGGGTGGTTTGTGCACATCTATTGGAGAGTTAAAGTGCCAAAGATGGATGAGAAAAGGTCCTGATGTCCCACTAGATATCTTGTTATTTCTAAAATGTCAACACACTTAGCATACAAATTTTTTTTTCATTTTGCCATGTAACAAGTGAACTTTTCCATCTATATTTTCCTCTGTTTGTGTGCCTCTTGTAAATGTTAACACTCCTTTTTTCCCATTATTTCTCTTAAAGCAAATTGCTATTTTATTTGTAGCTGCTAAATTTGTGAAAACACCCAGGTATTTTCTCTTGAGATAATTTTGCTAGCACGGCATTCATAATTACAGAATGACAACATCTCATGAATCTTATCCTGCCAACTTCAGACTTAAATTGTACCGAAGGATTCAAAGCATGGAAATCCTGGGCAAAACCCAGAAACACAAAGGCAAAGGTTTGAAAATGGCTAAACACAAAAGCTACTTCAAGGAAGTGTCGAAAATTTGAAGCATGCTAATTGCAGAAAATGTGTAATGTCCAAGGAACTAGAAGAAGAGCTTCCAAAATAGAACCTTGAAGAACTCTGGAATTGGTAATTCAACAACAGTTGCCTGTTCAATAGGAAAACTGATAAAAATCATTGAAGTTTCTCTACAGAGTAGTTTCTATTATTATTTCACCTTTAATATACATGATTTTAAATAATTGAGAAAAAATGTGTAGAAATCTTAACAACTACTTTCTTAGGATTATGGCACTTCTTATACAAGGATTGAAATTTTATTACTTTTTGAGTCATTACTAACAACAGTTCACTGAAATACACGTTTCTCAAGATTATGTTCAAATGAAAGTGGGGGAGAAGACGATAATCAAGCATGAATGGTGCCTTCAACAATATTCTGTCTAGTTCATAGAGATCTTACAACAGTCAGCAACCATTGTATCAAATGAAATGAGCCATCATGATTTTAAATCAGATGATGAGAAAAGCAAGTCATACCATATGATCTTCTCTTAGCCTCAAATATCTGTCTTCAAGATCCTGCCTGCTCAGGGCAGCTACCAGTTGTCGTTCTTTGGCTTCACTGATGTTCTTTGATGGAGCTGAAATGTTGACAAATGATCAATGCTGACACCTTCTGTTGTTTTTTCTTCTCTGGCAAAGATGTGTTCATTTGATTTTTAAAAAACTCAGTCTGAAAAGCTTGTCTATGTGACTAAATATGTGATCAGAGCATAGCAAGGCTACTAAAACAGTATTTAAAAGAAAAACCTGAATGCATTACAAATGATATATTGTTGGGCATTTATTTCCTTTATTTTAAAGTTAGTTTTCCCATGAGGAAGAACTGGGTATATGTAGGTATTTTATATTCTGAATGATACTTTAATATTAATGTGAAAAAATGAATAATATTATACTACAATATTACTTTTTGATTTGAAACCTTTCTAAGGCAAAAGCAAGGAGAAATGACCATAAAGACAAAAGCAACATATTTCCAGGTGCAAATTAAAGAAGATTTAAGAGGATTGATTGCATCATTGATTGGTTAAACATTTTAGCCATAAATAATTTGCATTTTGCCTAAATGATCATACATAGATGGAAAAAGCTTGGACTAAATTCATTTGTTATATAAAGTAGACAATGATAAAGTGGGAGCTCAAGATCACAAAAGAAAGGTATCTAGATGAGAGAAAGGTCTTGTTTTGTCTGTATAGATATTGCTTGGATTGTGTTTGTTATCCTAATTGATGAAAAGAAAATGATATGTTAAGCCATTCTATATCACATACCTTTTTTAGAAGGGCTGTCTCGGACAGGCAAATCAGCAGCAGTTATATCATTTGGATCCATGGCTATTGGTTATGCTCGTACAATGTTTCAAACTGTTGAAATATTAGTAGTTTCAGCCCCTTCTTCCGCCAAGAATGCAGTGTCCTAAACGAATGAATATAAAATATAAAAATAACAAGATAATCATCAGGTTAAAGAAGAGCTCCTTATTCATTCACTTATTTCAAGGGGTAGATTGGAGTGCCTATTCAGACAGGAATGTTTATCATGCTGTTTACTTTTTGTGCAAAAGGGTGGTTATTCACAGTCATTTAATTTAACAATAAATTACAGATGTGGTAATTCTCTGTTTTTCAAATTTTTATAGCCTAGCTATGACAAAATTTCTTGTCAAAGTTGTCTCTTCAATCATTTTTGTCTTTTAGTCAAACTTCAAAATCAAATGAATCTGAAATCAAACTGTTATGTGTTGAAGATATTTCTCTATTTCATCATAGTTACAATATGACTATTATCACTAAGTGTTTCATTTTTTTAATGCATCCTGCCTAATTACTTCCTGTTAAATTTGAAAATCGCCTGATTCCTTGAATAGCTTAGTTTGTGTTGTATCTTATGGGTAAAAATCACACAAATTTCCTTAAATATAAATTGATAACTGCTCAAACAGAGATGCATTTGTAGTTCAATTATTGCAAAAAATTTCAGTCAAACTGTATAAAGCCATTATAGCTGGTTTCAACAAGAAGCATTTTTTGTATTTGTTAGTATTTGTTAGTTTGATTTTGTTTGTGTTTGTATTTGTTTTGAATAAATTGCATGTAGATGAATGTAAAATATGAAACTGGACTGAACTGAAGACTGAACATATGTTTCAAAATAAATTAAGAATATTTAACTTGGATTTAAAAGGATCCAAAAATTTTGTATGCTTGATATATTCCTATGCAGCGATTTCGCAACTGTCAAAGGAAAACACTTCTATTGAAGTAAACAAAATTGGGACCTTCGTCAAGAATTTAATCACAAGCCACGGGTTACCTCTTGTGGCAATGGATATCATAAATTTGATTTCATCTGATAATTACCAATTTAGAATGACAAAATAAAAGGTAGAACTTTTTCATTATAAACCTAATGCGATAAAAATACACCCAGAAGGCCAGGCCTACAGGTACTGAACCAGTTCAGACAGCCAGCAATAAAAGCGCCAAGAATTTTGGCATTTTCTCTCTCTTTGTTGAGTTGTTCAAGCTCCACAAACAATGCCACAGATGATAACATGCAATCGATTACCTTTTAAACAAGACTTGAGCTCATCACGACTTGTTCTTTGGTGAAAGCCTTGTGGCATAGACACTTTTTGAGTTGGATATTTTATTCAACTTGCAACAATGCTCAACTGTCAACAACAACAGCAACCAAAACAACAATGACTAGGGCTGTTGTTGTTGTAAACCACAACCTCGAGGGGTCATGGAGACAGGCACTTGGAGATAATAATAATAATGATAATTTTTGAAACGTTCATTTTCGTAAAACAAATTAAAAACACAATCATACAGATAACTGTTATGAGGCAGCTTATAATTTAATTCTCTGTTCAAAAAACAAAATACTATAAAAATTGGAAAAAATTAAAGAATTAGTTTGGAAATCTATCTGTTCCAGATTGGTTATGGCAAGCAGATGTCACCATAGTCAGAAAAATCCACTTTTTCTCAGATAAACTGAGTTTTTCTGTAGAAAAACCTACTTTTTCTGAAAAAACTTACTTTTTCTAGAGAACAACCTACTTTTTCTAGAGAAAAAACTACTTTATCTGAAGAACCCAACTTCTCTGGCAGATAAAATCTTTTTATCTGAAAAACCTGTTTTTTCTACTGATAAAGTGAGTTTTGGTCCATTCCTTCTTTCTTCTACAACGAAAAATAGCAGGTATTTCTGACGGCGATTGGCATTATTTTCATCAGCTGTCGTTTTTGTATTTACTGGTCTAATCCAAGTTCTCCCAGCACATCAGCGAAAATTTAACAAGAGTCTCCAAGAATACCAAGGGTAGCAATAGAAAGGTTGACGAACTGAACGGTGTGAAACTGGGTGCTTCTATTTTGTATTAAAAAGTTAGACTTTTTAGCCTTTTTGTTACAGTCATTACTTTCAAACCCTAATGTCAGCTCTTACTAGTAAGGAGATTTGTCATGTGATATCAGTGCAAGGTCAGGCCGAGAAGAATCTCTTGTGATCAAAGATTGAGATTCAAAGGAAGGAAGATCAGCAAATAATTCGCAATGTTGTATTAAAGACAATGAGTTAATGATAGAAAGAAGAATGGAATAATAATGAATGTAAATTATCGATTATCTCAACAGGATAAATACTTCAACTACTTAGAGATGTTATAAACTAAAGTGTGTCCAGTAAAGTAAAATATAGAATAAAGGATAAAGGAAGGAATTATGTAGTCTACGGTTATTTGTAATGCTAAAACAAGATTGACGTTAACAGTTATCCATGAAGTTTAAAAAGTCTGAATATAATCTAATCTTCACCTTGAACTTAATCTAATCTTTTATATTGTTTCTTTTATCAAGATATCATTGGCTTATGTATTTGATGAATTGCAAATACTGTTACGTGATTGTGAAGAGTTTTGTGAATTGTTTTGCCAAGTGCTAAGTGTTTTGTGAAGAGTTAAAAGAACACAAACGTGCCATATCAAGTCACGAAAAACCTTGCAAAACGTAACGAAGCAGCCAGAGGTAATTTTCATTAGGTTTTGCATTAGGATTTATATAAAGGTTTTTGAATTGTATTAGGCTAATTAAATTTACACAAGTTTTTTATTATGATTTGTAAGTTCCTGGGTGTTGAGCCCTGTGATACTTTCACCCCCGGACGGGCCATATGGTCCAATGAAAATCAGAATCGCAAAAGGGCTACCCTTTTTGGATATTCAAAATCAAATGAAATGAAAATTGCTTGTTAAAAAAATGCCTATATAAGCTACAATTTGCTTATAAAAATGCGTGTCTCTGCAACCTTTGTTTTCAACTTTGGCTACTTTTCAGTAAAGTGGTTCAACATAGGATCACTGGTTCTTCCCACCATCATGTATGCATTAAAAACAACTTGTAATGTAGTAATAGTCGAAAAAAAACAGCTTTAAAAGATCATTTCACTCTAGTTCTTGAGAATATTTCCTACCAGCAAAGTAAATTGGCAGATAATAATACATCACATAAAACACTCCTAATAATGTGCTACAAATTCTAATTTCAAACTTGGTCATATAAAGATATTGATGTAAGAACAGTGACTAATTCTCGATATTTGGTTATTTGTCCCTTGCAGCAATTAGGTTGATTTTGAAATAAGACCCACAAAGCTGACTCACATTGAAGTCAAACTTGAATTACATAGAAGTTTAATCTTTTAATAGGTAGGATGCATGTATGCATTAGAAAAGCAAAGTCGTGACATCGCAAAGTCGTGACTGGCTTACTATCATATCCGACAAATGTCGGTGTAGTAACAGCTGCTTTTCCACGACTTCACGGTTTAATTGTCAAATACTCTATTTTTATTCTAGATGGTAAAAATTTCATGCTTACAGCTGAGTATTTACTAGATTACCAAATCCTTTAAACCAACTACCCATAAGAAAATTACTTTGTTCAACTCTGAAAATAGAGCATCAATTAAAATAATTTCAAAATTTTTTAAGGAATCTTAGATTAAACTGATCTGGAAGCTAAACTTCCATAATTGGTTCCTTGATCCAGTATAGCACAATTCCGATTAGGGGTTTTGTCCTAAAAGCTCGGAAGGCAGGGCGTTCTACTTCCTTTGGCTTCTAACTTCAGCCAACATACCACTGCCCAGGATCTAAGGCCCCCTTTAATCGTAATTCAGAAAAATTCACTGAAAAGCATTCGCCTGGTGAAAAGTAGTTCTACTTCATCTTCAGTTTTTGGAAAGCAGATGTCTGCTTCTTACTATTAAAAACAAATTGAACGGAAATTGATTTATTGCTAAAAATTTTAAACCAATATCCTTTGCAGCAACTTCTATTTGAGCATTTGAAAATAAAGATGCTCTTTTCGATAAGAAGGAGGGAACCCAACTCAAGGCGCATTCCTTCTTTACAATAAAATCGTAACCTGCCTTCGCAAATATAACGACATGAATTAGCGATAAAAATGTCAACGGTTAACCTTTCAGGGTCAAAAGTACGAAAGTGGTCAAACCATTATGATAACAATGTTATGAAGAATTACAGTGAAGATTAATTATGATTTATGACAATTTATAAAGATTAATGAACCTTTACGAAGTTTGATTAAATTACAAAATCGGTTTTGCTTATGCCTTTAAAAGATAACGGATTTTTAAATGCTTTTCAATGCGTTTCTGCTGGGTGAGTTCCTTAACCCATCTCTATCAACAATACTATACCTCGCTATTTTCATGAACCTTTCAAACCACTTTGGTACACGCAAAAATATGTAAAAAGTAGCACCCTATACCGCCAATGGTGGGTTAATAAATGACCCTGGAATATTCCTTCAACCACAAGAACAATCAACAGTAGTTGGATTGGGATGTTTTGCAGTTCCTAAAGTTCACAATTTTCAATGCAAAAAAGTCAGTTCTCTACATTTATATTGACCACATGGGCTGATAGAACGTCCCATTACTTCAATGGCGTCCAGCTAGACAACAACTTGAGTGCCCAGCCAAAGGTCCTTGTTATTCTTGGTTTGATGCTGTGGTTAAAAGTAGAAAAGTCGAAAGCATTTTAAGTTGGAGAGGTATAGATCGGGAGTATCCCAACACTACATAAAAGGAGACCATTTTGCAAAAGCTGCAGAGGGGACACTTTTGACAAATGGTGCATTCTGTCTAACAGGTTTTTGGTGCATACGATGCACCCACAGCTCCGACATTCCAGGTTGAAGACATTCCAGTAATGAAATGTGCTCATGTATGCTGGATGCTGATGTTAAGAACTCTGAATTTTTTCAAATTTACATGCATGCGGACACATCTACCAACTAGCTAACTGCAGTGAGGTTTCCGAAACTTGAATCAATAGCAAACTTATCAAATGCGTGAAATTTTGGGTGCATAACGCGGGTCCTTTGATAACGCTAATAGTTAATTCGTACGGATTGTGTAATAAAAGTTTTCTAAATCTCCTGAATATTTAAATCATAGTATACAGCAGCATGACTTTTTGACGTTAGCCTCGTTTCTATCTGTCAATTTCCCATTACGAGTCTCTGCAGTGTTTTTACGTTTTACCTCAGTGTCTTCAGGTGTGGTTATGTTGGCCTCGTTTACGTCGCTCAAAGGCTCTGCTGTGCTCTTAGGTAATGGGGAATCGATTTCCGGCTGTGCAACAGGAGCCGTCGAAGTCACTAGAAAAGAGATGGGAAAGTAGGATAAACGGGCAATAATTTAAAAAATACTGATTGATACAGCATGTATAGCATACTACTAAACACATTGTCTGGTGCCGGAAAAATGTAACGTTGACTGAAACGAAGTCAAATAGAACTTTGCAAAAGTGTTGATGGTCTACTAAGGCCTTATAACTTAAAGATCGGAGCTCTTTCTGTTATTTTCAGTTTTATGAGCAGAGGTTAATCTTCATAAAATGACGTCGCTACACGTTCTCAATATTGGAAACTTAAATATTTACTGATACCTGCTCAAACAGAGATGCATTTGTAGTTGAATTATTGCAAAATACTTCAATCTAACTGTAAAAAGCCATTATAGCTGATTTCAACAAATAACATTTGTTGTATGTGTTCGTATTTGTTAGTTTGAATAAATTGTATTTAGAGGAAATTAAATTATGAAACTGAACTAAAAACTTAACATATCCTTCAAAGAGATAATGAGGTAAGTTAGATTCTGAACCATTAAGTTAAAATTTCGAGATTTTAGTCGACAAGAAGAAAATGTCAAGTGCTGGCGTTTTTGCAAGATTGCTCCGGTAACTAAGATGGCTCAAATGGCAGATCATTGTGCATGCACGTGCAGATGTGCTACTGTCAGCTATATGTTGAACGTGCAGAGCTTTTACTGTCAGAAACACCAGCTAGGAAGGCCTTTGAAGAGTACCTTAGAAAAGTAAAAAGACCACAGGGAAGACCAAAGACGACATGGATGCAGACAAGACCTTAGCAAAATTGAAATCAAACTAGATGTGTCAAATGCAACGAAAACCTTAAATAAACTGGTTGAACTGACACAAAATAGAACAGACTGGAGCAATATTGTCAAACGCGTCGTGCAATAATAATTGCGTAAGACGTAATAGTAGTAGTAGTAGTTCATGTTGATGACTAGCAGGAAATTAGATTATTCGATATTAGACACCTTTAGAACTGCGCTGGCAATTTAGGGACTTATCTAATATAGAGTCACTTACCAAGGCTTGGGCTGACTATCTTTTTGTAAGAGACAAGCTGAGGCTCTGAAACAGGTTCATCTTTATTTTTGCTCTCCGATATACTAATAGTTACTTCAGCGTCATCAACAGAAGCGCCCTTTTTGTCATCAATTTTCTTCTCTTCGTTGACTGCAATGATTGCAGGGGAGCTTTGCGATTGGCTTTCTGTATGGTCACCTGATACACGAGCGATAGACGGGGGGCGCAGAGGAGCGGAGAAAAGGCTCTCCTTGGTTGAAAATGAAGATGTCTGCTGTCGCTCTTTTGGTTCCATTTCAGTTTCTTCAATTACATTATGGTGTTCACGTTTTAGACTGTCGCGCTTCTGCTCCTCGTCTTCTTCCATATCACCCTAGGATTGTGAGAAGAAGATTAAGAAGGGCATCGCTGGAATAAACATAAAAATAAAACTAGGGAACTAAATAGTAATGAACGCAATTGCAAGGGTAATAAATTTCAAGTTTTCATTGATACAAAATCAAGTACACATCCTTATGAATGAGCGGGGATAACATGAATAAAACGGATAATGACAGTATCAGAAAATGCTAAAGAAGAGAAAATATGAAAGAAACGGAAAATGGCAGAGCCTAACGGGATAACAAGACATAACAGGATAAAAAAATTAATGCTAAAAAGAAGAAAATATTTTGTCACTCAAGAGGATCATAGTTTTACTACTAAGCAAAATCCTTTCAGTTTCGATTCCCTGTCTGACAGGAGAAAATACTTTGTAATACCCTGACGAAAAGAGTTTCTCGGTAAGGTATACACTAGAGGGGGTTACAGATTGAGGTTCAGCACCGAGTACTCCCGATATTCGTAGATATTTTCAAAGTCTATGTTCCCATACTTTATCTAACACTATATTTCACTTCATGCAATAAATTGAATGTGTTGGGTAATTTAGGCAATGGAACAAAAACAAACATTTACCACTACGTGATATGATATAAAATGAAATAAGTGAACGGTGAGAGATAACTTACCGCGTTTATCATAACGTTTCTAACTTCTGGCTTTTGGAAGAATATACCTTCACTTAATGCATCGTTCTTTGACGTCTGATGTTTGTCTACCAAACTAAGTCTCCTAACGCATAGCCTGCAATAAAAAGTACAAGTTAATGTATACTACAATAATCATTTGCACAGCATAAAAGGTATAGGCAAAGTAAACAAATTTAAAGAAAAATAAGCAAATGAAAATGAAGATAAAATAGTAAAAGACGAACTTATTCCAAATCATTACAGCTTACCATAAAAATTATTAAAAGTAAATAAACTTAGAGCTAAACTTGTTTCTAAATTACGTCTTGCCAACACCCTTGAAATGATAGCGTTTTATAATGCCTGGATTTTTTATGCATCAACTCTGTTTTAGTTATCAACAGGTTTCAATTGAGCTCAAATAAAAATAAAGGTTTTTGAATAGCAAAGAGATGAACTAAGATCCAACACTAGAGGCTTACGTTCTAGAGCTGTTGCTTTGGGTTCTCTTCACCGACTTTGCTATCTTACGTCCAGAATCTTTAAGCTCTTTCAGAATTTCTAAAAGTTCTTCATCTTCAGTTAAATCTAGAAGTTAAACAAACCAGCATTTAACAGTATTCAAAATGGGATTAAATCTATAATACATTAAAAATAACACAAAGCAATCAATTTGATAAAAAAGAGACATAGTCAAGTCTCTTATCTCATCAACCCCAAGTTTGAAATTGCGAAATTTTCTCACAAAAATGACCATTTTATGTTAATTCGATTATTAGAATTATCTAATGATAAGATTCTGATTATTGTGTCAAATATTTGAAAGCATATACTAGAATTTCTTAAATTGTTAGCAATTCTAAGTATCATGTTTCTTTTAAATTTCAAAGAGACCTTTCGGAAATTCCCATGCTTCTGAACTCAAACATTTACTTAGAACAATGAATTGCTTAATAAAGATATAATCGATAAAGTCAGTGTGGAGGAGCGTACTTAAAATGAGAAAACAATTTACAAGAAAAATATCAGTTCTTTTATAAAAATGCCAAAATTTGTGCTCATTCCCTTATTTCTAACAAAAATTCATTTTTACATTTTAGCCAAAATTTATGCAGCCAATATATATTCTTAAATTGATAAAAGCCTATACGGCAGCTAAAAGAAAGAACGAAAACAGTCCCAAATGTAAAATTACCAATCATTTAAATTAGAAAAGTGGGAACAAAAGCAATTACATCTAAACAACATTAAATTTATCAGAATTAAGAGAAAATTAGTTTTTGGTTTTTAAAGGAATGTCAGAAACTGATAATATCTTTGACTTTTAATGAAGTTTGAGCCCGGCATATTTTCGTAATTATTCTTACATTTCTATATTAATAAGTCTCAATGTTAGTGTAAACTCTATTCATATAACATTTTTAGTTGGATTCACACTCTAGTTTTATCTGAAAGATTTAAATGAAGTTAAATGAATTCTAAAAAATATATAAAGACAAAGGAATGCGATTTGATCATGTTAAATTAAATAAAACAAAAGTCACAAATTTTTCTTGTGAGCATGCATGATAATGAAGTAAACATATTCCCACAGAAACATCGCCAGTTTTGCTTAAGCTCTGATTTTGATAGACTATCTAGACGCAAAAAAACTCGCGCATGTATCTAGCTTCAAGGACGTTTTCTTCCTGGTTGATGCGAAGCTTTTATGACAAACACCATTTCCAGAATCTCAAACAATAATTCAAACGACAATAAAAATCAGCGGGTCGTTTTGAGTTACGCCTGTTTCATCTTAATGAAGGCAAATAGTTTGAGTGCATGCAGTGGAAATAGTGTTAGTGTAAGAATATTGTGGGCAGTCAATTGCACAATGTCAGAATAAATGTAAGACATTATAATAACCCCCTTTTAAGAATAACAATAATAATACATCATTAAAATGTTTTCCTAAAATTCAAGTATGTGCAGCCATAAAAATTAGTGCTACGCCTTAATGATGACTCTGAGTGGCAGAGAACAGCGTCCCTTGGTGAGAAGTCCTGTTGATCGATGACACAGCATAGCTGAGATGGTCGCGGGGCAGGAGTGACTCATTGTTGTTATCCAGAACTGATGCCGTACTGTCAGAAATGCCGTGTAAACTAGATTCACTGCATCAGGGCTGTTAACTCAAGTTGAGAACATCTTTGACAGGTCTTGTTCGTCTATTTCGAGATACACTGCATCCTCTTCTTATTTTTTCTTACTCTTTCGTTTGTTACAAATAAATTAATTAATCTGCAATGTGCTATCCTTGTGTCTGTCTCTGATCTACATAGAAACAACTTGAATTCCCTGCGTTAATTCTGGCTAAGGATCCACAGTGTACTGTACCTTATGTCACTGATTAGTTTTAACGATAAAAACAGCCAAAACTAGAATATTCGACGTACCAGATGGGGATTCATTGTCATCTGTCTTAGCATCAAGATCAGCACCATGGTTATAAAGTAACTCTATAGCTGGGTCCTAAAATCAAATAAACACAAGTTATTCACTCTTTCTTATCAATATCTAACTGACAATAGGAGGATTAGAAGTAAGGTAAAACGGGCAGAATATGGCTTGCTGATGCACCCAGGATAGGACATATGTTTTTAAACAATTTAACCGTACTAATCTTTAAAAGTAGAAAGTATAGAATAAAAAACATTATAATAGCATGAAAAGCTGTAGACATGACACAACAATCTTAAAATATCCAATGAGTTCCAGAAAAGTGTAATTTTTTTAGTAGCTATTCTTTTAGCACTTAGCAAACTTCAGTACAAATATGCCGCTATCCTGTGGGTGCGGGGCAATTGGATAAAATGGTACACATGAGCAATAATGGGAATACTAGGGTCATGTCTCAGTTATTAAGAAAGGAGCCATAATTCTGTTATGAATGACAAAGACAGAGTCACTCACAGAATGGCAAAAACAACATTGATGTCTGTGGTTCCGGTTAATTTTCTGGAAAATAACATTTTACTCTTCTAGACAAATTTTTCCATCCGGAGATTCGTGTCCCCAGGAATCTCCAAAATTCGTATCAAAAATTGCGAATTGTTTAACAAAGAACAGTCCCCACTTGCAATTTGTCCTCTAGGTTCTTTAAAGAAGGTGACAAAAGATCCCGCATACCTGCCCCCAACAAACTGCTGCGTGGATCGGCTGCCAACCATCTTTGTCTCGGACATCGATCACTGCTCCATTATCCAACAGAAATTCAATAACATCCAAGTAGCCATTCGCAGCAGCAATGTGCATCTAGAAAAGAAGAATAGAGTCAATGGATATAAATTGTAGCATTATGGAAGACAGCTGATTAGCTAACCTATGGCATAAAAGGAATTGAACCACGGTAAAATGAAAAGCTAGTATACCCAAATATTGCTTGTATGCTACAATACTAATAACCTTGCATCGCAAAAATGAAATTTCCTGTTGAATTCTAAAAACTGTCTGCAAATCTGAATTGTTCTCTTTTAACTATAAATAAAAGGCGTTGTCAGTTCTCTGTTAGCTCCTAGCTGACTAAATAACTTCAAGCTTAAAACAAAGAGATAACCTATTTTCATCTTTCATTAGGCACTTAATTCTGGCTTCAAATAATCAAACTGAAACTTCTAGAAATCTCAATCTTCTACAAGTCCTTCAGAGAAGATAGTATTTTGCAAAATGCGTAACTGCCTGTAGCTATTGGTTTTTTTTTTCTTGGGTACTATGAATCTCGGTTCAACATCCCAGTTACGGGGGAAGAGTGGAAGGCACACCCAACTATCTTTCTTTGATCATTAGGTGACTGATGAAGTTTTATTTCCTAGTACTTTGTACTCATGTTTCAATGTAGTGATCCAGCTTGGATTGACCAAAGAAAAGAAATAATGCTCGAACAACTCTTAAAACTATCATAAAAACTCTCAATCGCAAAGAAAAAGTAGGCACTTGAAAAGAAAGGCAAAGTATGTTTATTTTTATTTCGAATGAAACGTGTGACTTGATGTTAAAAGCAAATGACTGACACGTCCTGTGAAGATATTATGTTTAAGCTAGCGCTTCGGTCCCATCCAAAAGCTGATCACATGGAAAATTCAGTCTTATTTAAGCTAAGCTAAATATGAGGGCATTGTGGTCACATGAAAAGGGCATTGTATGAAATGCAGTTGATGACTATCTTTAGCCAACTCAGTCTCCTGGCCTACGCCAATTTGGTGTCCGCATAGCTTCTTTTAAAAACGACAAAAATGAGTTAATGAATTGCTAACTTAGACGGTCAGCGGGTTCCTCTTTCATCTCCCAAGCATTGTTAAACCACAAATCTCTCTTCTCTATCCACAGACGAGCTAATACTAACTTAAGCTATGGTAAATGGGATGAAGGGGTGCGGTAAAAAATCTTGCAATAAAACATACAGCCAAAAACACGACAGCAACTGCGCAGAATTTCAATCTTCAAGCAAAAATTAATTTAAACCCCGGATGTAAGGCAAATTTACTTTCAAAGCGGTTGAATGACAACGCTCTTTCGGGTTTTCTCACATCGCTTCTCAGTCTTTGTCTGCAACCAAGTGTATTACCTGTTCTTATGAGACATTCAAATGGTGTATTATCACCCCAAGGGCGCTCAAATATTCAACTGATTGTTGGAATTTGCTCGTCTTTCCAAAGCTTCTTAACCGCTAGCACGAGCTGCCCAGGCATTGTAAAACAGTAATGGCCGATTCTAAAGTCTGAAACAAATTTAAATATTGCTTACTGCTGTTGCACCATTTTCATCTTTCACATCCAAATCCCGTCCGTTTTGGACACTGTCTCTTAAATCCAGCATCATCTCTTCAGCCACTGCATATCGGATGCTCTCTAACTGTTCTTCAGTGTACCCTGCAATCGAAAGAGATGATTTTAACATAGCATTCTGCAAGACAATGTGTTTTTGCAGTCCAACATTTAAGTTGCAGTTCATCACCATAAATATCGGTAGATAATTCTTCATTGTAAACATTGGTCTTTAAGGCTATCCAACTTCAATTTTAAACAAGAATTTACAGCTTAAAAAACAACTTCTTATGCCGTAGTATTTTTTCCTTTTATTGTTCAATGTCTCTTCTATTCTTTCTTGACAATTCTTCCTGCCATTGATAAACAAATTTTACATACATAATTACGTAACCTTGCCATAGTTCTACTGTCATCATTTAGACTAACATCGACATACCTTTTTCAGTCATTTTCTTATCTAGGTACATCTCAATTTCTTGATTTTCATCCACTAGGTCTATTGGCATGTTTCCATCAGCATTAATGGCAACCAAATCAGCTCCATGTTCAACTAAATATTTCACTAAGTCAACATTACCGCAAGCAACTGCCGCGTGTAAAGGTGTCCACAAATCTGCATCTTTAATGTTCAATGTTGCACCATTATCAACTAATACATGGACGACATCATCACAATCTTCTATCACAGCCTGTAATCAAAGATGACTGGTTTGAATTTCTTTGAAAACAAAAAGAACAATACCTAGGTGGACAATACATACAGCAATACAATGAATTCTATGCAGGATCATAAGCAAAAGCTTTGATTTCTTGGATAATTCAAATTTTTTTCTCTTAAATTTTACTTTTTATAAACAAATATGTTTTTTTCCTTTGAAATTATTGAAGAAAGAAAAGCAATCATCCTCATCAACAAAGATAACACAGAATCAATGTAGAAAAGTAAGATAAAATTTTGCAAGATAAAAGAGTATGGGAGTTTAAACATTAAACATGAAACCTTGAATCTGTCACATGTTTGGTTATCAATCTGAGGAATTTTTGGAGTGGGGGGCTGAGTGAGTGCAGGGCTTATATCACGGGGAGGGGCTTATAGAATAAATTCTCAAGTGATCCAGTTTTTGTCTTCTGTTCAATAAGTAAATAAGTAATTAATCACTGGCTATGATCTTTGTAATATCCATGTTTTCCTGGGTTGCATAAGGTGGGATTAAATTTTGGTTACAGGGTCATCAAAGGCTGTTAATCAAAAGTTTGGGCCAATTCAAGAAGACTTGTTTGACAAGGCTTATTAGAAGGGGTTGATTCCAGGGGGTTGATTTGAGGCAGTACAAATAGGTGAGGTCAATTCAAGGATGTACAGTTTCTTTATGTGAGTGAAAGTGAGTTTACCTGGTGAAGTGCACTTAAACCATCTAAATTCTGCAAATCAGGACTCATTCCACTTTTTAGGAGATTGGCAACTAAAAAACAAGAAATAATTAGTAAATAGGAAGATAATGAATGAAGCAGAAAGGCTGAATAACAACAAAGCAGAGGTTGTATCACATGGATGGGTAAACATGAAAGAAGTATATACTTAGTAACCAATAATGTAGGAATTAAAATTCTTGACACTATTTAAGGTCAATTAACCTTATTGAAGGAATATTTCTGGTTTATAATTGATTCTATCAATGGCCAGTGACTTTCAGAGAAAGCTATACCCATTTATTCCTCATTGGGTCACCAAATCACTGGAATGTAACTTACTTTATTTGCATTTAATTATCAGGCAAAACTAAGGGTGGTGGTAGGGATCCAATCTTATCAGATATTACAACTTACTAAAAAATGGCATATTAGAATACAATACAGCAGGTCTCCAAGAGATTTGTGCAACATAAAATTTATCAGAAAAAAGTGCAGAAATCTCGCTTAAAATTAAATGTTTTTCATAGAAACACTTGGCTCAAGTTTTAGCCAAACCATTCTCTTTTCTCCCATTACTAAAGGAAAAGATACACCTTATTTTGCTCCTTATTTTTGTATTGGCAATTCATGTGAAGAGTAGTTTCCAGACACTGAAAAGGCAAGCTTGCTAAAGTAAATATAGCCTATGCACATGTCTGAAACTGTATTGAAAGTTGCATTTGTACCTGAAAATGCTGATTTTTCAATTCAAAGTTTAATAGAATCTCATCTTGTCTTGATTACTATGCTTAGCCTTTCTTGGGGGAAAATTTTGACCAAGTGTTTTGTTATATAGTTGGGTGATATAAAAAACATGTTATGGCTCTTGGTAGCAATAGGGTGAACAAGAAAAAAGACATGCCTTTGCGTGAATATAAAAGAGTATTTTCTCCAAAAAACCCTTGACCTTCCAGTCCTTTTACTTGCAGGACTTTGATCTGTTGGTATCATTTCCAAAACAACACTGAATAGTGAGACTTCCACTGAATAAATTGCAACACATATTACTCCACTCTACTAAATAGTGGCCTATGTTATATTGGACTGATTGCAACATGCTCTAATGCATTTGAAAAAGTCAGAGAGATTCATAGAATTTAGGTAAACAGCAGTAAGAGCATCAAATTAGTGGCAGCTCACAAACTTGAGCAAAAATCTGCACCCTTGTAGATTGAACAGAACATAACTTACACCCCCAGATTTCCCTGTAGGGATAAGCCTAGAAGTGATACCAAAACCAGTCCAATCCACAGCCTACAAAGCATTTTATTACTCAGTTGTACTAAAAAAGGAACTAAAGGATAATTTCTGAATTTTTTGTGCTGACTAAAGGATTATATCATAGATGGATTATTGACATTAACTGTAATATGATCACTGAATTTAGTGAATGGATTATTCAGTATTTGGATAGAAATTATGCAAAAACATTCACTAGCTCAAGTTGCAACAATCATTCTATAGTAATGTGTCATTCCAATGAGGTTGAATATAATGACATGATTTAAGTAATATCACAACAAGGACTGGCCTTTCTTCCAAAATTACATGCCCTGTCTCCAAAATTACATGCCCTGTCTCCAAAGATTCAAAGGTAAAGAAACTAATCTAATGGAGATGGAGGACATACGAACCAATGTAATACTGCCAAAAATTCTTTCAAAACTGCCAGCTAATAAAAGAGATTTACACTTTGTCACATAGATGTTAACAAACTTTTAACCATCTCAGTTTTTAGAACTCTCTACCAGGGCCACAGTGGGGGTCAGAGTTTTACGGTGTAGGCGTCAATTTTCTGACAGAGTTTCTTAATAAATGGTTTCCAAGACGCATATGGGGAGGTTCTAAATAGTCCCTTGCTATTGTTGATGCTTTTTATGTCAGTCCATGCAATTTGAATTGTTTATTCTAGAACAAAACTGAAACTTTCAGAAATACGATCAATAGAATGCACTTCATGTTTTCATTAATCTATGATGAAGTTACAAAATATTTGTGTCACTTAATCACATGTCTAAGCATTCAGATGCCTTAGGGTTCACCACACAAGACAGGCATACCAGATGTATGCATTTATGTAATACTTTGCCAAAAAATTAATGTAATTATAACTTGCTATAAAAATTTACAGGACAATAGATAGAACGCTACATTTGTGAGCACAAATAGAAAAACATAAAAAAAAAAGAAAAAGAACAAACTAAGATCTGATATAAAAGTTCATCATAGAAAACACTCCCAGTATAAAATGGCAGAGATTGCATTAATGGTCAGTGTGTGTGTCATTGAAAGATAAGTTTACTTAAATGAAAGTGTAAAAATATATATTCTGTATCAATGTAGAGAGTAGTGCTGGAATCTTGTTTTATTTGGAAATTCAGTAATATATATTTTTGTAAGCGTTGTCTTCTTGATTTTTGAGCTAAAATAAGATTCTTTTTAAACTTGAAATGTTGCAGAGTCAGCTAACTTATAAGTTGGCAAATACATACACCCATTGTCTATTGCATGAGTTCATTTGAATAGAAACTAGATAATTTTGCTAATAAACAAAGTTAATTTCAACTTTGATGAAAAATTCGGCAATACAAACTTATCCAAAAATTCATGCTGACAAATAAGTATAATAATCAAAATTTCCAACAAAATTCCCATACTATGCACAGTGAAATCGTTATAAATTTGATTATGAAATTTCTAGCATCCTTTCAAGATCTTTTGTTCTTTTCAGACTACCAAATCACCTTTATACAAAAAGAATGGCATGATCGATAGTTAGGTTTCTTTTATAAACATTCTGAGGGTAATTCTACCCACAGTTAATTTTGGAAACAATCTACCTGATTTTAATTTAATCTGCAATAAATTCATTGCATGTTTAAATGTTTAATGCTGTTTCTTCAACCCACACTGCTTTCCACTTGGAGGGTAATTAAATCTCTCCTGCAAAAAATATTTTGGGTCTGGATTGATGGCTAAAAAACCTATTCTTGTAAGAGAAACTCCTGTGATGGAAGAGTTGCCCTTCAAAAAAGTAAATTTGGAAATGAACTGCATAATTGGGAGGGTCAACAATCCCTAATCATGAGAATGCCAAAGTTTCTAAAGTGAAACAAAGAGCTGGACAATTTCACTTTAACCAAAAACAGGTGACTAACTTGAGATGTTGCTTAAATGAAAACCAAGGGAAGTGTTACCATATGGGATATTTGCACTGGTAATTTAAACATAGATGCAAATTTTTCATGAAAGTTTATTTGTTAAGTGAAATTTGCAAAAAAAGGCTCTGATTCTCAAAAAACATCACTGTTGGACAACTTGCCTTTTGCTTAACGTTATGTATAGTATCTTATAATTTTTAATAATTTCATAAAATAAAGTCAACCTGCAATCATATCTGCTTTCATATTTTTAATAATTTACCATTCCATGCTTAAACTAGAGGGTGAGCAAATCAAATTATGATGATGATAATGACCAAACTGAATTTTATTGATTTGCATCTTTTTATTTTCAATCAATCAACTGTCTGGCAAGACATCAGATAAAAGGGCTGACAAAGCCAAAGCCCTTGTCAACAGAAAAATCAGAGGCGCTCGCCCATGCCCACAATCCTACCGCAGACAACTACCATTCAATATTTACCAATACAAACAACACATTCTGTGCAATAATCAAACCTGGTTACATGGGACACGTTGAGATGGAGCATCCACACTGGAAAGAATTCACAGGAAATGTCCAATTCAATAGGTCATACCGACAAATGGTCGAGTGAAGTGGGCTACGTTAAGTTCGTGCACTTTTACAGCTGCAAATGAACAACAAATTGCGATTTTTCTCAGACAAAGAACCCTGCACCAAATGATTGCACTGATCTAAATTAAAACATGCTAAATATTTCCATTATTTGAATACCTTCAATGGCATCATTCCTTGCAGACGATTCTATAAGTGTAATGGTATCCATGAATTTCACGGGCTTTCCTTTGTTCGCTTTTATCACTGGTGGAAACAACTCCTCTTGTTTAGCTCTTGTATTATATCTATCTAACTGGGACAGTCTACGTTTTCTCGCTGCCCTTAGTCTTTCCTCGGCAGACAACTGCTCGAGTTTCGGTAATTCTGCAACGAGCTGCTCGTGCTCGTTTTCAACAGTCATGTTGTCCAACCGGCCTAAGCCAGGATAACTGTTTCTATTTCGGCTCCTGTGATTGTAGACGATTATCGGTTTACAGTATGATGGAAAAGTACAGTTAACCCCACTTTGGACAGCGCCAGTGTTGTGCCGTATACTCCTTGCATCCGTTGTCGAATTTCGTTTAACTTCAGCTTGGGTGACTGATCGGAAATACTGTTCCTTGCCTCCTCAGCTTTCGCCTACATAACTTCATGTAATTCCAACCGTTCTTATAAGTGACAAGACACTCAATGAATTAGCTAGCTTTCATATTCACAACAGATTCTCGAGGTAAAATGATGCATTAAAATGTAATAAAATGGACATAATGTCCACAGACTACAGTCATACTGACTTCAAACAGTTCGTGTTTAGATGTCGTCTCTCTTTCGGAAGGAGGGTTGGGCTGCTGTTGAGGAAATACGTCAAATGGCGGCTCAAGCCCTTTGACCCTCTTGTTGTTAAGAACCACAGCCTTCACTGTGTCAAGGTCAGCCATAAAAACTCAATCAATGTTTTTATGTGAAAAGCGAAGAATGAACTAATTCATCTAATCAGGGGCGAAGTGGGAGCTGGATTTTTTTTTTGGGGGGGGGGGCTAAAGACCGATGAGTTGTAGTTTTTCAACTACAACGATGAGTTGCCAAAAATTTCCGACAGCGTATTATAATGTTGAGAATTTCCAACAGAGTTGGTGCTAGGGGGACCCCTGCCCTCCAAGCCACTACGCCCATGCATCTAATTCAACATATTCAAGCAATGCTATAACCAGACGTTTAGTTTTAGTATATCTTCCGTCAAGATGAGATTAAACCGTTCATCCAACTACGAGAATTAGCTTTTACAGCAAGGGTTTTTTGTGTAGAAATAAAATATTAGAATATGAATATGAAAATGAATATGGCAAAGTCAAAGCGCATCTTGCTGATTGCGGGGGAAGACACGTAACAAATGGGATCAACAAACGTGACAAAATTGACAAAAACAGTAAGTCAGCTCCCCACATACTCTATGATCTGTGCCAATGTAGTAAAGATATTCGTGGACTCTTAAAACACCGCAAGGGGCCAGGTGCATGGAAAAAAAGAGAAAAATAGTAGCAAAGTAGACGGTGAGCAATGCCCCCCTCCTCCGCGTCCTGACGGGAGTCAAAAAGAGGTGTAAGATCTACAAGTTTCTGAATCATCTAATAAGTTTTTTAGATGACGGGAAACGCGATTAGAGATTAGAGGAAATTGTACTTTTCCATTAAAGTGGTAAACAATAAATGAATTCGGTAACAATCAAAGTGAGAGCTTATGTTACCTATTAAGATACCTATTAAGATAAGTAATCATTGAGCAAGTAAGAATTGAAACTGAAGACCGATCCCTTCAGTATCGAATGTTGAGTAACAATGACAGCCGCGCGAGACTACGGTACCTTTGGAAATTTGAGCCTTAGCCCAAAGCCGAAGAAGGGCTACCTGAAGGTAGCCAGAGAGACCAATTGGTAAACGAATTGTTTTGGCTTAGATTAGGTTCCAAAAATTGGATGAAACTAGAGCTAACGATAAATAATGCCAAAGTTAGACAGCCCTGAATTTAATGGGGGGGGGGGCAAATGAAAAATCTTAACTGCTAATGCAAGTATGGAAAAATCTTTTGATACCTTCGTTAAATCTATTGCATTCAATCGATATTTTCGTATCTTTGTTTAGCTTGTTATTATCTTTGCCAATGAAACTTATTTTTAATATTTTTTTCTTCAGTTTGCTGCGTCTTTATGAGCAGTGTATTTTTTCCAAAGCACTTTGGAAAAAGCTCTTTTATTAATCCAAATTTCGTCGTGTTGTATTCTTTCATTTTTTTCGTATCAATGAAATTATTCTATTTATTATCATATTTTATCATTCTGAGATATATATGATGAAGAGATCATGCAATAATGTCAGTACCCAAGTGGGAGACTCCAATTGGAGAAATCACAAATTTTGCTAGGCTACCATTAGATCTATTGCCAAGCCTGGCAGGAAAGATAAGGGGCAAAGGGATGGAGGACATGGCTGCTAGTTGCCTGGTAAACTATCCATATATTAGTCAGCAATATTATTATTCACACATATCAAAAATTGATATGGTGTCTTCTAAACAATACGCCTACTATTTTATTAAATGATTGCTACCTGGTTGAACGATTGTCTGATTGTCTGGGCAACCTAGATTTGGGCCTACGCCGTTCCATCTCGCAAGAGAACGGGAAGCGGGGCCCCGATGAGATTTGAAAAGTGGGGTTTGGCAAGCTTTGATGGTTTGGACCCCCCGGTAATATAGTCCTTTTAAATGACACCCTTTAATGACAGCATCACAAATAAGGTGTAGATGTAGATGTTTATACTAATTCGTTTAGTAAATCAACATTTATAAAGTTGAAATAAGGGTTGAGAGGTTGAAGTCTGTTCGTTGCTATACGAATGCAGGGATCCATAATCAATCATAAACATGAGTGTGTTGCTGCATTTTTAACATAGCTCAAACAAATTTCGCTGACTAATAAGCATAAAAGATCCAGTGAGTGTCTTATATGCTTACCAAGGATCTTACAGAAGACCCACAGAAAAGCTTTTCAAATGAATGTTCAAATGTTCCAGTATCGAATGGCGCCCTTTCTTCGGGGGGAGGAGGATAATGGGGTTAGTTTACCCGCTCTTCAGTATGAGAACACCTTTTGAAAGGGAATTCTGGCCTGCGTTTTTATCAGGGGTTATGGCGAAGCATGTGTAAAACTGGCTGTGGCAGGGTGATGCATGCCTGTCGAGTAAGTCCTTCCTATCTTCGGTTGGGTGGGGCATCGTGGCTAAACATAAGAAGAAGTGACCCCGTAGACCACCCATTGACATCACTGTAGTATTAAAGTGACTATTTCATTTGCAAGCAACTGGTATGCAAAGGTTTCTAAAATAATACACACTTAATAAAACTGCTGATTACTTGCCTTTTTAATGGCACAGTAAATTCCCTTGACATTGGCAAATAAGGCTTCTTCTCGCTTGCGCAGTGGTGTTGTTTGCACCCCTACAACCCGTCCCCACAAAATCCGCCTCCGCAGTGCCGTTGAGAATCCGTTTGCATCAGAGACCCGCTCTAAGAGTTCAAAAAATCAAAGCAATACCGGAAGATGATCATGTAAAGTCAGCATATTATACCATCATTAAAATATTCTTATAAGAATGTAATATCAAAGATATAAATAAGCTTGTTACAAGCAAGTAGAATAGCATAACACCCATTCGCTTACGAGCAATGCAGTTTCTAATACAAGGAACAGGTTGACAAGCAACTTGGATGGGATGTCTTTAACATAAAGCAACTTGAAGACTTAATGAAAGGAGTGCAAGCAACTTTGCAACTAGTGTACATTTCGATATTGTTAATCTGTGTTTTTCTCCTGGCATTGTCTGTATCCTTGAATCTTAATTTGTATTAGTGCCCGGCTAACATAGAGATACCCAACACTCGGGCGCTTCAAAAACGAACTAAAAACGCACATGACGAGCTGAGAATGCTAAGAACAAATACACTTTAAAACACGACCCTTTGGAAGAACAACTCATTTCTGTGCATCATAAGCATTACTTGCATTTATTTAAGTATAGAAACATTGTATTAGGATTTTACCTCAAGACATTTTTGTGTATAAATGATAAGAATGATGATGGTGATTAAAATATTCTTTGGTATTTTATTTTTGAAACTTAGGCAAATGTATCGAAATTGTATGTAGAAAAATGTATGGCTTTTAAAATCAGTCGTATGTTTTAGACATTAATATACCAAATCTGAAACTCTTGGTTAATGGAGAAGGCTAGAAACTGGGCGAAGCTTATCGTTTAAACAAAAGTAACACACTATCGCCTAAAGAGCCCTTTTAGCTAAATTCGCCTTTTGACACGCCTTTTTGGCATCAAGTGGAAAATGGAGAGCGAATCGTGAATATACACGTTTTTTTATAAGAGCATCGAATTTCGATGAAGCCTAGTTATGTTCTTACTTTTTTTGGTTTGAAAGCTTAAATGTTCTTAACATGTTCTTAATTTCCTTGTTTTTAGAAAGGGGGTTCTGATTTATCAAAAGGAAGAAATAATGAAAAATGTGAGGGATTAATTGATGATGAAAAAGATAGGCGATACGTTGATGAGCTTGTTGGAAGGACTGTGAATGTTTTATATGGGAATGGGTGGTTTTTAATGGAAATTAAATATTCAACGACAAAATATGTCCCTGTTGTGTTCACTATAAAGACAAGTCAACTGACTTGATGGACATTGATGGGGTCCAGGTTGTGTCAATGTAAAAAGAAAAATAAGTGGCTCAATACTGTAAATGTTTGTTGCATTTTCCTAGTCTTTTGTTTGTGTTTCACCTTTTTATCTTATGTTTTTTGAAAGAATGCAATGAAGCCTTGTCACTTTCTTAACATTTTCTTAACTTTTAAGCATTTGTAGCCTTATAGTCTTATATGGTTTGTTCTTATTAACAACATGTACTTAGGAATGTATGACAGCTTAAGGCGAGAGAAGCTACATGTAAATTAATGATAATTAAGTATAACCATAAAAAAATACTAAATCTAAGGTCACACCCCTACATCGAAATAAATTTGGCTACAAAACAAATACCTATAGCTACGTCAATTCATTTTGTATTTCCTCTTGTTTTTCTAGGAATAACAATTGGTCGACAAGAAAGCAGTCACGTGGTTTAGATACCAGGCTTCTTAGACCATCCATGATTGATTCTTCAGTTAAGAAAGAGTCAGAATCGAATCTAACACGTTTTAGATAGTCATATGCTTTGAGGAAACCATCTTTACCAAGAAGACGAATACATTCACTAGGAGGGAAACAAAAGAGGAATTTTCATCATTCCAAAGAAGCTGCAAAAATAGAAAAATGGAAAGGCCACATCTAAAGAAACTTACTATGGAATGGACGAATCGACCATTTCCATGCTTTTATAATACTGAACATTTTTATCGGTAAAGCATTTTTAAAACTTTAAATGTCAAATTGCATTTAATTGATTCAAATATTAGATAATATCTGGGCCTCTCACGGGCTTAAAATCAAAATTTTCTTGTACAGTTCTGGCTTCAGCGTCTCTAGAAGCCATTCAAGATAAAAAAATTCAGAAAAGTAAAGGAGAACAAAACTGATTTTTTTGTGTCCTTGACCTTGATTTTCTATATGAGCCCCCTGAGAACTTCGAAAATTAAATACGCTCCTCCAGAGGCTTAATAGAATTTTTACTGTATTTTGATAGAAAAAAATTGAGAGCATGTGGACAAGTCCTTACCCCCGTAATGTTTCGATCTTTTTATTTCTTATAGTCGTCGATGTAGAACTCCCAGTTGAGCCAATGCTTTCAAGTGCCATGCTGTCATAAGTGCCAGTGAGATCCAAAGCATTGTTCATATGTTCCATCAGAGCATCATACTCGTCATCAGATTCAGAAGAGCATGACTCATCTTCAAATTCGTCTCCTTGGGAATAATAGGTGTTGGCAAGTTCTTCCTCGTCAGGGATCTCCGATACAGTTGTAAAATCAAATGCATCTGATAAGAAAATATACAATTAAATTTACTGAACACGGTGTACTCTGACTCACGCCCTTGTAACATGAAAAAACCCATGCGACAGTTAATCAATGTCACAGTTAAGCAAGTTTTGAGATATGCAAGATGCGTCTATGGAACCAGAATATCTGTCCCATTAACAAAAGTAATACAGAACATGAGTTCAGAGTTCATGAATGATATTTGTTTTTCAAAACCGCAGCAATTGAAATCTAAGAAGTGATAATCATTTGCAGTTATAACAAATTATAACCCTCAAGTAATGTACCGAAAATATCATGTTGAGAGGCTACCTTTTATGCTCTTCTCTATGAAAAGAAATTAAAATATCTAGCACTCTGTTTGGGTTCAGGCAACATATAAAATCGTGGAACATTTTTTCTTCATCATTATCGGTGAAAGATCTAAGCCAAATCGATTTATAATGCATTTGCTATGGAACTGAAGGGAAATCTTGTTAGTCAGCGTGCATTAGTTACGGCTAGATGTTGCTGGTTCCGTCATTGAGAAGTGTATATTGAGACCGCACACCAAAAAAGACATAGGATAATAAGCAGGTAAGAAAAGTAGAGAACAAGATAGCAAGCTGCCGAACGAATTTTCGAGGAACGCTTGCAATGGTGTAAGCAAATGATAAATATTAGGACCAATGCGAAGCAGCAGGGACACAAAATACACGACCAAATTAATATCTGAAACTGATAGCCCGGTTCCCAAGAGTATCGTGATTAGGGACGCCTATTGTACTTCAGGGTTGGAAGTAAAATAAAAGGCAGAACCTCATTTGAAAGATCGGCCTATCCAGATAAGTCTTAATTTAAGTAATTTAAAAATTCTACCAAGACTTCGACGTTCAACTTCAAAATTGGGGCAGAGTAACAAAAAGTGTTCCGTGGTCTTTGTCATATACTAAGAGAAATGTTGAACAAAGGAGCACTTTACATTTTGCTGGACTATGATCCTGCTTTTTCATACAATTTTAAAAGTTGCTGTACGGAGCGGTTTTTCTGTTATATAAAACTTAGGAAAGGGATGAAAATGCCATACTTTTATTTGATGTATCATCGTCTGTTGAGTAACTTGGTGAATAAAAATCGGTGGCCGAAGTCAGATCAGTTGGTGAGTGTAAATTGTCTTCAGCTCGTGGTGTTGTCTCTTCTTCTTCCGACCAGGGCAAAGACGCACTGACTTGACTCTAAAAAAGTTAACGAAGAGAATATTGAGCAAAATCAGGGTACACTTGCAACAATGATATGAATAATAAAACCAATATAGATAAAATCATGTAAAGGAATGAACAAGGAAATTAAAAAGGGTGAGGGCGAGAGGAAGGAAGAAATATATGAAAGTAATATACAAATGTGTCGAAAAATTAATGACTAAATAGAGGAATAAGTTAATGAATGAATCAATGAATCAATCAATACATCAATGGCTGAATGAACGAATGAATGATTGAGTGGATAAATAAAAGAACTAATAACATCTATGTCATAAAAGCTCTGAAAACATGCAAAATGTTTCCCCAATAATCCAACAAAAGTGGCATAATACCAAATGGCATCATGTGGCCTGCCCCGTTCTCTGCGTTATTAAAATAACTTACGTGTTTGCTTTTCACTTCTGAATATATCTGTCTATTTTGACGATATGATTCAGCGGTAAGTTTGCTGAAAGAAAAAACAGTGAACTTTGTAAATTATTGTTTGAAATCACTCTCGCTCAATCACTCACTTTGAAACAAATGGCTGATAATGTTAGCATCGTAAAGCGTGAACTATATGCAATACAAATCGGGATGGAATTGTTTCTGCTTATTACGGCTGTAGATTTAGATACAAGCCAGAAACACTTTATAGGTTGGGCCTTTGGGTAAATGAGACCCCTTCTCCCTTCTCTGACAGCAATGCATTTTTTGCTACTTATGATGCTTCAATTACCAACCTTAATCTCCTGGCTTCTTGATCTGCTTTTTCTTGTTTTCGTTGCTTGAGTCTTTCCCTAAACCAACATATTTGGAATGATTGAATAACAAAAAGGGTAATCTTTATTTTACAACAACTCACAACAATCTACTGCTGCATTGAGAAAAAAAACAGAAAAAACAGTTAACGTGGCAGTTTGATTTATAATAGAGAAAGACAGTAGCAGAGAGATTTAGCAATAAACAACATGTCAGTGACAAAAAAGTTGACCAGAAAAGCTGAAAATTCCATGTCACCTAAAGAAATATGGGAATGAACAGGATGCAAAAGGGTTAAATGAAAGAAAGATATATATAAATAAAGAAAATTGAAAAATAAAGAGAGGAAAGAAAGGAAAATAAAAAATACAAAACTAAACTGAATACACAAAAGGAAACCTTCTTTCATTTACTACTAGATTTTTAAGACAATCTCGTAGTAAATCTTAAAAAGACTTAGACCGAGTGTGTCCTCTATGGTACACATCAGAGAACTTCGGGATGTAAACCTATGGAGGTTAAGATCAATCAAACAAAGATCACATAATCAGACGAATACCTAGAAGTAAAGATGGACAAAAACCTGACGTTCTCTGATCACCTTGAAAAAACAATCAAAAATGCCTCATCTAGAATAAAGCTATTGTCGCGTATACGGCAAGATATGAGTCCTTACACAGCAGAAACAATTTACAAGGTAACAATTTTACCAATTCTGCTTTACTGCAACAATGTGTTCCTTCACATGACACCATCAAAAAAAGCCCTTTTCGAGAAAATTCAGAAACGTGCGCTAAAAGTGATAAACGGCAATAGGCACAGTGTACAGATGGAAAAAGTCAGCAGTATACGAAACAAGATGTGTGCTCTTGAAGTCTTCAAAACTCTGAATGGCGTATCGCCACACGCCTTTCAAAATTACTTTACGAGAGTAAACCACAGCCAGTGTACTCGCGCCAATGCAAAGAATATCGTTTTGCCTAAAGACAAATCTGAAGCAGGAAAGGAGGCCTTTTCCTTTCAAGGAGCAAAAGCTTTCAATAAACTTACAGATGAAATGAAGACTGAAAGTTCAATTATAAGTTTTAAGAATCTCTGTAAATATTTTAACTTTGACTTTTAACTTTTATGTTTTAATGTATCCTACTATTCTCTCTTGTAATTAGGATTTTTTTCTTTCTTTTCTTTTGACAGGTCCTTGATTGATAACAGCAAATTGTTGCTGAACAAGCTTAACCTGTATAAATATGATATTATTATCATTATTATTTTTAAAATGGAGTTGAATAGAAAATAAAGTATATTAGAAGGAAGGATAGGAAAATTAAGGGGGTGCAAGGTTACGAAGTTAAGAAAAAGAAAAGAATGAAAGGAAAGAAAACGAAAGGAAACGACATGTAAAGATAAAATGGCAAAAGAAGAGAAGAAAAATTGAAAAGAAAATAGGAAAGAAAATAGGAAAGAAAATAGGAAAGAAAAATAGGGAATAATAATAAATAAGGGAATGGAAGAAAAACACAAGAAAATATTTCAATTCTTGGACACATTGCTTCTTGATTAAAAAATCTTAATCAGAGAGTGAATTAAATACAAACCCAGGTGTCATTGGCCTAAGCTCCTCATTTTTGCCTTTGGAAACCTTTTTTTCTTTAACACCAGCAATGTCACCCTTCTTTGCTGATGCAGAACTGCAAAAATTAATGACGCATATAGGTCTTATCTACATTTGGTTTAGAGAAGAATATCCAAAAGGATCATTTAGAGGGAGGCCAATTGTGAGGCAAAAAAATAATAAAACAGAACTGAGTATGGTACAATGCGTGGTTGTAAAAATACAAAAAAGTAAATTCAACATAGCACATGAGATGTGCCAGGTACACAAAGTTTTGAGAGTAAACTCTTCTTGAGCAGAGGCAGTTTGAATGCTTAACTGCCTTTCTTACAGAGAACAATACCAATTGATTATCAAAGTTAGCAATGTGAGCAACTGGTATGGCGATGTTTCTTGACAAATCGATAAAAATAAAAGCAGAAAAAACAAAAAAATATTAACTAATGATAAAAGACAAAAATTTCTTACAGAAAAATTGCAATAGCTTTTGAATCTGCATCAGCATCTTTATTATGTCGATCTTTTCCTTTCAACTTTGATTTCAGCTTCTAAAATACAGTTATTAAAAATCTTATTAAAAATTCTATGACCGTTTAAGTCTCATTTTGATGACCAAAATCGTTGTAATGGTCATAAATGCGTACGCGACAAGAAATAAGAAATTTACGCCACACCCTTTATCATGGATATCGTTGCTTTACGTATGTAACATGCCTCACAGCTGCCTCCATTACACCGTTTGCTTTAAACTTTATAGTATACAATATTACGTTAATATTTTTGGAGCAAAAAGATAGTTTGAATGCACTGTTATATTTAGAGCATTTACCTCCAGATACGTGACGATGAAACGACTTTTTAAAAGTTCAGAAGCGGAAGGTCTTCTCTGTGGATCTTTATTTAGCATGCTAAAAATTGAAAATCATCAAAGTGACTATATTTTGCACAAAGGGAAAGGAACTTAGGAATGGAAGGTAATGATAGTAAAATAAAAACCAAAGGATAATCAGAGAACAAACATAAAAGGCAGAAGAATGACAATGAGAAATATAGAAGGCAAGGAGTCTAGTAGGACTTGATACGAAATACACATTTGAGACGATTTCATCAGATCCCTGAACACATTACGGTCCCACGGCTGGAGGCCCTTAGGAAAATTGGTTAAATAATAAAGATAACATTGCTACACTCATAACGTATCTATAGTTTATAGTTTATTGAGGAATTTATCAAACGGAACTACTAGATTTGAGGAAGATTGAGGACTTCATTTAACTCTGAATTCCTTACGACATTCGTGTAAGAGAAATGTTCATATATTTTTGCAGCTTCATTTCTACATCCTTTATGGAGCAATGCCTCATGAAAAAACACAAAGGGTGCGGTGATATTCTGCATTATATAAACTTCACTTAGAGACAGAAGCGTAAACGACAGTACTGATATAATTTTGCCAAAAATTGCTTTCCATACAAGACATACATGACAATACAGAACGCAGTGATCTATAAGTCAAGAGATTAGCGTTTTTTTACCTCAGGTAAATTTGAGCCAATTCATCAGAGAAATACTTTGTAATCTGTGGAGGATCATTTTGTACAATTTTGAACATGACACCCATCAAATTCTGAAAAGAAAACAGAAGATTCCAAGTCAAAATATTGCAATTGAACAAAGTACTTTAGGGGTGGCGCAAGGATTTGTCGGACGGGAGAGCTAGGTTCCACGACGGTCTACATAACAGTAAAGAAGGTATTTTTCTGAGCATTAGAACATAATTTTGCGTTAAAAATGTTTCCCCGACAGGCAAAACACTTTTCCCCAACGGGGGGTGGGGACTAATACTGGTTTAACATGAAGTAAAAACTTAGAGTTCATATGAAAACAGATTTAAATTTTGCTCAATCATCTACTGCAGATACATGTTCTGCAAGGGCATTCGCATAGCAGCAAAATAATTTTGGTCCTATCACGTGTAAAGATTATAAGTTAAGACAATAAAGAGCGAAATTCGAGATTGGATTCATTTAAGAACAGACCCAAATTGAATTGAACTGAATTTACCCCATTACAAGACGCCATATCTTCGGTATATAGATAATTCTGCTCCCATAATTTGTATTTAGAAAGCATGCTACCTAGCCAATGCTATCTTGTGCACACGTCTTTTGCCTTTTGATGTCTAATGGGAACTTGTTGGCTTCTTCTGAGGCACAAATAGACGCATCCACACATTATCAACGAATTTCCTCGCATGATAACGTGCTAAGTAATACTGAAATAAATGAAAAAGAGATCTAGCGAGATACCAACCTGCCCCTCAAAAGCTCTTTTTAAACAACAGAGTTCATAGAGTATAACACCAAGTGACCTAAAAAGTTGATAAAAAGGCGATATTTGATTTGACTGCGACTATATAAAGGTAAGGTAATGTATCGCCTAAGCTTGCGACACTTCTTCGGCGTATGAATAAATATGTTGGAATATGTTAAAGCTAGGACAAGTTGTTCTTACCAAATATCAGATTTAGCATTGTAGCCTTCATGTTTTAAAACTTCTGGACTCATGTAATAAGGTGTACCAGTAAAGGTAGTTGCAATGTCTGTAGTCCCCATAAGGATTCTTGATATACCAAAATCACCTGCAAAGACATGACATGATAAGCCTGATAAACTTTTAAAAACATGCATGTAAACTTTGTCTCAATTTAGCTTCGAGAGATTCATCAAGTTCTTGGCAATGTCTGCTCACGTACATCAACACATCACTATCGAATGTCTCAGTTTTTAGCATAAAAATCCCCCAACAACTGTTTTGTTTGAAGGTACTGCCTGTAATGCTGAACTAAAATCACAAATCTCACTGCTCCATAAGAAATCGGCAATTCATCCATCTGTGTTTATAACATGAGAAAAAATATCATGTGCGTGAACAAGGCGTAAAAAAGGAGGCATTAATCTAGATGTGTTATATGTATACGCATAGTTTAAAGAAGTACGTTCTGCGTTTGGTCATGATTGTTTCTATGAGAGAACCAATGGCGACACAAATGGATATCGACGAAAGCTGAACGAAGATTGTGCTTCTCATCGACGGCAAAAGAGCTACAAACTTCGAAGAACAAATAGCAAGCAACGTAAAGGAGTAGACATAGAAAATATTTACAAATGTGACTGATTTGAGCCTAAGTTCTAGATCTAAATCTAGGGGGACTAAAATTTGAGTGTTATCTTTTGACAAAGCCCTTTAAATTCATCTCAAAAGTGCGTGAGTTCTACGACATCTGGCATTTTTCTTTCGTCTTTAAGTGTACGTCAGTGGTTTTCAACAAATCATTCGCTCCAGTTAATATAGCTAGTCATTACAGATGTTAATGAATTGAGAAACGAGCTGCGAAAGTATCTATTCGTTAACTCAAATTAATGAGAAAAAATCAAATCAATATGCAACCGCAGACATTAACCGGATTCGTCCCATTAATGGCATCGTATCAAATCAAATTAAATCATATCAAATCATATCAATCAAGTCAATCAATAGAATCGATCTAATCAATCAGAATAAAATACAATTAAATGAATCACTCCAATGGGCAAGGAATGAATCCAATCTACAAAATCAATTTAATCATCCCCTTTAATCGTGCCATTGCATTGCGCTGTTCAAAAAATTCACAAGAGCCTTTTCTTAGTTTTTAGCAAGCTTGACAAACAATACAATGAAAGGAACCACTAAGATGTTTAAACCATCATTAAAACCACTAAAGAAATATTAAAGCAATTTCGTTCATGTTGTATCATTTGAAGGTATGCTGCTTAAGACGGTGATAAACAACCTAAAAACTGTTAAGTGACGCCATTTTCCCATCCTTTTACAATGAAAGTAGAAGCTGCTTAGCTGTGATTTACAAGGCATTCGACGTTAACAACCTGGATAAAGACAACCACAAGACTTAGATTTAATTGCGCGATAAATGAAGCTGACAGCCTCAAATCTCTGAATGACCTCATCCAAATGCTTGGTTAGCTAATTACGAACAGCAGAGGAAGTTCTTCGTAAATGAGATAAAAAGGCATGGACTAAAGCATTTATCGGTATCTGAAGCTTTGGTCTAACGCACTGAATATTTTACTGAACTTTCCGAAAATCTCTATTCATGGATAATAGATTGTTTAATGGCAGCGGCATTCAAAAGGAATATCTGGAGAGGCAATGATGCTGCATTTCCTGATAATTATAGACAGGGAAAGCAGGTCCCCATTCTGCTACTTCTAGTCTATTTTCTTTCCAATTTCGCACGAAAATTGCCCTTTGGTTTGCTTCATGAGGGGGGGGGGGCATTGCCAATTTATCCGTGTTATATCCACCATTGTGTTCGGTTCCTTCGATAACCTCGCAGAATATCCCATTAGTTTTTTTTATGACAAGCACACAGAGGACGCAAAGGACGTTGGGCCCCTTTAGCCCGCTGTCGATAAAGCACAGGCAGGGCGTCAAGAGCCATTTCGTTGCACCGGTCTCCAGTAGGTGTCGAAACGCCTAAGAAATGAATTTCCTCTGGATCCAAATAATACAAACTAATTCAAAAATACAAACGTAACCTTTAGATGCATTTTTATCCATAACACAACGTTTTCCATCCTTGAAGCACTCTAAATTTATCGTTGGAAGTAGAAATGGGTAAAATGCAAGTGTAGCACATTTAATTTAGCTTCCATCTTTGGATTATTCAAAACCTTTATGCTTTATGCTTTATCATAAAATATATCCCATAGCTTTTCATCGCTACCTTTACTGATATCAACACTTGCAAATGCTCCTCTCCAGTACCACCAGGTTTCATACCGTGTAGAGACGCAGGTTGTGTCTTCTATCCCTTGTGGAGTCCATTTTTATTCCATCTGGAGACGACTTCGCGGTTCGTCTTTTCGGAAAGTGACGGAGCTCACACCTCTTCCATGGCTAGCCATATTTTTATGGCATATACGTGAGCATGAAAACAATAATCGTCCATTTTTCACTACCGAAACTGAGCAGCTGCATCAAAATGAATGGAAAACAGCTAAACACGTCAGCGATTTGTTTATCTTTAGACGTAAATTCCTGCCTAAAAGAGCGCTTATCCAGGATAGACTACGATCAAAACAAGGTGACATCTGGACAGGAAAATTTTCAATCCACCTTAAGCAAGTCACAGCTACACCCAACGAGATTACTCAGCGTTGGAATTAAACATACATGGATGATTGTTATGGTACAAGTAAGAATATTGTCAAGATTGCGAAATATCTCACTAAAATATGAGTATTAGGTTGGAAAAACAAATGTTTGGCGCCGCTTTTCTGAGATTAAATGACAAAATCAGACTGAATAAAGAAGACAGACCTCCAAGATGTTGTCAATCTAAGGCTTATCATTGCAAGTCACCCAAGTGAGTAAACCATATCTTATACTTCAGGTCATTCAAAACTTAAAGCAACCTTCAATTGTATATAATAAAGAAACCTCTTCGAAGCTCAGTTAAATCAATAAATGCTTTTCCAGCTTTTTTTGCTCTTAGCATCTTTCCACAAGGCTGGGAAACGTAAAACTGAAACATTTTCCCCTGGAATGGGGGAGCCTACCGTTAAATTGTGGGTGCTGATGCTGAGTATATATATTCCTGTAGAGAAGCACTTGTTCAAATACGTATTTTGATTCATGAAGGGAATATTTGGTTTAGTGAACCCTAAAAATTAGCAAATGAGATGAAAAATAGCAATAAATGGCATTGAACCAAATAGATTAACTTATGGCAAATTGTTTTGGGTGCATATGAAGTTCACAAGAAGTCAAGTTGCCATCACAAAAATGACTGAGTATGCCACAAATCATTAAAGTGTGCAAGCTTGTATTTTACTTTCACTTTTAGAAAAATGTTATCGCGAGGAAAAGGTTGCCGTTGAACCCGAAAGAAGGGTATTTCTCTACTTACTATCTAGGGGTAAGCAAGTATCAGAAAGATCTTATTGGGTTTATCATCATCTTCATCATCATCTTCATCATCATCATCATCACCGTCATCGCCATCGTCATCGTCATGACCATTGTCATTTCCATTGTCATCATCATTGTCATCTTCATCGCCACCGCCATCGTCATCAACATCGCCATCGTCATCGTCACTGTGCTCATCATCGTCATCGTCATCGTCATCGTCAACGTCATCGTCATTGTCATCGTCATCATCATCGTCATCGTCATCGTCACTGTCATCATCATCATCGCCATCGTCATCGTCATCGTCACTGACATCGTCATCGTCATTGTCATCGTCATCGTCATCGTCATCGTCATCGTCATCCTCATCGTCATCGCCACTGTCATCATCATCGTCATCGTCATCTTCATCGTCATCGTCATCGTCATCATCATCATCATCGTCATCGTCACTGACATCGTCATCGTCATCGTCATCGTCATCCTCATCGTCACTGTCATCGCCATCGTCATCGTCATGACCATTGTCATTTCCATTGTCATCATCATTGTCATCTTCATCGCCACCGCCATCGTCATCAACATCACCATCGTCATCATCACTGTGCTCATCATCGTCATCGTCATCGTCATCGTCAACGTCATCGTCATTGTCATCGTCATCATCATCGTCATTGTCATCGTCACTGTCATCATCATCATCGCCATCGTCATCGTCATCGTCACTGACATCGTCATCGTCATTGTCATCGTCATCGTCATCGTCATCCTCATCGTCATCGTCACTGTCATCATCATCGTCATCGTCATCTTCATCGTCATCGTCATCGTCATCGTCATCGTCATCGTCATCATCATCGTCATCGTCACTGACATCGTCATCATCATCGTCATCGTCATCCTCATCGTCACTGTCATCATCATCGTCATCGTCATCGTCATCGTCATCATCATCATCATCGTCATTGTCATCGTCACTGTCATTATCATCGTCATCGTCACTGTCATCATCATCGTCATCGTCATCGTCATCGTCATCATCATCATCATCGTCATCGTCATCGTCACTGTCATCATCATCGTCATCGTCATCGTCATCGTCATCATCATCATCATCGTCATCGTCATCGTCATCATCATCATCATCGTCATCGTCATCCTCATCGTCACTGTCATCATCATCGTCATCGTCATCGTCATCGTCATCGTCATCATCATCATCATCGTCATCGTCATCGTCATCGTCATCGTCACTGTCATCATCATCGTCATCGTCATCGTCATCGTCATCATCATCATCATCATCATCGTCATCGTCATCGTCATCGTCAATGTCATCATCATCGTCATCGTCACTGTCGTCATCGATGTCAACGTTGCAAAAGTACTTCTATTTTACAGTTGCGTAAGCATGGAATGCCCTTTCCAGCTAGATTAAGCAAGCATCTTTATTAACTTTATGTATTGACCATCATGAATAAGCATCAAACGAATGAAAAACTCAAAATGTTCACTTACCAACTTTTATCATGTTGTTTTGAAGGAAAATATTTCTGTCAATAGAAAGTAAACATTATGTTTAGTAAACAGAGACCACAAAAGGTCAGGGGTACCATAGAGGGATGGCAATTGGGATAATTTTTCCAGAAAGTAGCTTTCACCATGAGGATAATACTGTTTTCCATTGAAACAGAAATTAGAGAATGGTATCTGGTTAAGGCTGTTGTCTTGAAGTATAGGCGACAATAGGGTATGCTTCCTAATTTCAAAGTTTTAAGAATCATTATCTTTCATCAGATATCATGTCTAAAGCTAAGAAAAATCAAATAAATACAGCAGCTTTGGTACAATTAAAAGCAGTAAAGATAAGTTCATTCATAGACAATAGCAGAATAATGTATCACCTCTCCCATATAAGGCGCTTTAAAAACGTTTTCTTTTTCCTTTTGTCTGATGTTTTCTCCTTCTATTCCTTATTCATGAACAGATGCCTTAAAAGTTATGCCACAACTTAGCTATTTAACTTTAGAAAAAACCTAACCTTGTCTTTAAATCTCTATGAAGAATCCTCCTGAAAAAGAAAAAAAACTTTATTAGATATTCCTGTTTTCTAACAATTCAGAAAATGATTTTCTTCATTCAATGGCTAAGTAGAAACTATGTAATAAATTCCAATCTCTAAAAGACAGTTCTTTTTAATCTAATGTGTTTGCAACTAGTTCTCAGCGGTCTTCTCTCATTAAAAGTATTTAAAACCTTTCTTCTTAAAGTGCATGAGAGTCCTTGATCTCTTCGGCATTAAACAAAATCAAATAAAATTCAGTGACATCTTCTGTGTATTTCATCTCCATGAACAATTACAAACGCTTGTTATCTAGTGCACATGGCAAAATATGTTAGCACATAGGTGCAGAACACAAAAATCCAATAGGAGGGGGTACAAACCTTTCATGCATGTATTGAACTGCAAGTAACAGCTGCATAAACCATGTCATTATGCGAGGTTCATCAAATAGCTTCTGAGACTTTCGCCTTTCATTGATCTTTACATCAAGGTCACCATCCTAAAAGTATATTTGATGATCACCTTATTTAGAAGTATTTATAAGTAAAATGATTATCAAACTAAAGTTCTAAGAAAGAAAACAAAGACAGAAACAATACTCAGAAACAGCAAGAGATTTGGCATGAGAGTAGTGACTTAGGCAGGGCCTATTCTTTCGGATGCTATTGACATATGAGCCCTTTGAGTATCCAGTGAGAAGATATTCAGGGCCTCACAGATTTTTGTATCGCAGACCATCTGCCATCTTACCCTGGCTTCACTACTGTACGAAAGGCAATAAATATAGAAGAACATGAGTCTGCTGTCTTCATAATTTGGTTTGCTTCAAGTTAACGTCATACTTAACCATTAACATGCAGAAATAAAGGGGGAAAATTTAATGATTTGAAGGCGCCATTCTTTACGGACGATATAACAAAATGCATATTTCATAAGAAGCAAAAGATAAACGAATACTATGTTGACGAATACTGCAGCCAACAGGATTAATGTCATTAATCATGTAGCTTGGGAAAATGGTTTATAAGATTCCCAAGTTGATATGCAAATGTACCTCACAAAATTCAGTTACTATACAGAAGTGTTCACCATCTATGAAACTATCATGAAACTTCACTATGCCTGGATGATCAAGCTTAAAGAGAAAACAAATTTTTTGAAGTTAGATAACTTGTTACCTGTTTCATACTGCAATAGATAAACAAAGCAGAAAAAACAAAGCATACCTCAGCATAAATGTGACCAGAAAAGGAAAGAACCAAATAGAACTGCATTTTGAGGAATGCTTGCATTGATGTATATAAATAATGATAACGCAAGGGGGCAGGAGTACTGGGAAATATGCCTAGATAATAATTATATATTGATAAATCAAATAAAACTAAACATTTTGCCATATTTGGTTTACACCTGCTGCTTTGTGTTATTCTTTAGCTCTGAACAACTTAGAATAATGAAATATGCTTTTTTTGTTTACCACTCCTCATTGTATGTGCAGGGACGGATCCAATGGGTCCATGGGTCCACTCAAGTTTGCTGCTGGAACTTTATCAAAACAATGATTTTAAAATCACAGACCCATTATTCCAAGGAAGTTATTGTTCAAGTATTTCACATTCAAATGCTTTGTCTCTTTATGTCAGTCTATTTCCTATGCATTATGATATTGCGGCATAATGGCCAATATCTATAAACAACACGACATTAACTGCTACATCATAAATCTCTTGACAAAAGACCCACTGAGATATTTCAAATGTATTATAATCTGTTTTGAACTCCATCAAGCGGACCCAGCCTCTGTGCAGCATTCCGCAGAGGTTGGGTCCACTTGTTACTAAAAATGGAAGTTTTGCGGAGCATTCCACAGAGGCTGGGTCCACTTGTTACTAAAAATGGAAATTTTTGCGGAGCATTCCACAGAGGCTGGGTCCATAGAAAAGCTAAACTTAAATTGAAAAAAATCTGTGATTGTGCAGACCCTGTTTGTTTACAAAGCTATTAAAGCTTCTGAATTGTGGATGGGCATTTCAAAAGCGTGTGTGTGAGTTCATTTCTCAGATTCGATACTGGCCTAGAACAAGAGTGGAAGCACATGGATGAGAAACTTAAGTCTGATGTTGCAGAATTAAGAGAACTGAAAAAACTCTACCTTGGAAAGGTTTTTTTTTGAAGTTTTGAAGGTAAAAAGAGCAATAAATGCCAAATAGACAGCAATGTTAAAGTTGAATACAGTTATCGATAATTTTGCTCATTTTCTCATCGACGAATTGAAGAATCAGTGCAAGTGCACCTTCTTAAAAGTAAGGGTTTTTGTTGAAAGAGCATTTCCATTGATAAAAAGGGCATGGCCCTATTAAAGCCTCTGCCCTGGACCCACTTGTCATTTTTCCTGGATCCGCCCCTGATGTGTATCAAAATGTTGGATAATGTCAAAAAAGCAAAGGATGTGAATAACTAGTTCCCACTTGAAAACATTTGAGAAGATACAAAATGTGGATGATGCAATTTTTTGCTATCAATGCCAACTCATTTTCAGTTCTGAATTTGCTTCTCCAAGTTTTATGCTAGATACAATCTACAGATAACTGCAACAATTGACTGTTTAGTGACTTTCATTCCTACGAATAATTATTGTTGTACAGTTGCAACTACCATGTATGGTCAGATTGCAAGGGGGTACTATGATGGATTATGTTGGAGCCAAGGGGCTTTAAAAATGTTGAACTCAAGTTGAGCTTCTCCTCCCTACTGGTAAGTAAGACTTGCCTCAACATTCCAGAAGTGCTTTAAAGTGATTAGTTACCTTGGAAAGCAATCTTGCTTCTCTTACTGCACTAACACTTTCATCTGGTTGTAAATCGCCAACTGGTATTTCTTTCATTACTTTCCTTAAAGGGATTTAATATTCAATAAAATAGTTACACACAATGTCAAATTTCAACAGGCAAATGTACAAAACAAATTAGCAGTCTGCTATTGAAGATTGGGTTTGGTCATATCTGGGTGTGGTCACTCAAGTTCATGTTAGTGCTCACTAGAAGTGGATAAAAAGGTCGAGACATGTCCAAGCTTTGTGATAGAGATAACGGCAAGTAGAACCCAAGTACAATAGGCATAGGTCAAAAAGCCACTTGTGTATTTGGATTAGAAAGCTATACCTTCAACACAACATCTTGGCAAAGTGGGGGCTACAGCCCCCCAGCCCCCCTTGGTTTCGGTGTGCCTGGTCTGCCTAATGGATGTATGTGAATAAAATAGAAAAGAAACAATGCAAAGCAGTAGCAAATATGACCGCGTAGATTTTGACACAATATTGTTTAAAAACATAATTTCTTTAATAATGCATTGATCCAAAATTTGATCCAATTTCTGAAGCAAATTTTTTCTGCACGTGTGAATTCACACAAAATTTCTCCATCTTAGGCAACCTAAACCTGATGATGCTTTTCTATAAACTGCTTCTGATGCAGTTGCAAAATATGAAGTGTGTGCAAAAAGTTTGGGGTATTTAAACATTGGTTTGCAACATCAACAAGTATTGCATTTAATGCATGCACCCAGTTTGCAGAGTATAGCAAATCTTGACAAGAGCTTGGGTGCGCCAACCCTACAGATATCGTAAGGTGCACCACTGCACAAACAAAAAAACTTCAAAATCTGAGGGGCTCCCAGGTGTGCTTTCTTAGGCATTAAAAAATTATCTTGGGTGCGCCATTGCCATTCTCTGCATTCTGGGCATGCACAAGACACAATCCTGGCTTTCAGTCTCAAATCCCTGCACAGAGAATCAAAGCTTTTCCGAATTAAAGGGAATTTACACCCAAGGTGCTTTGGTGCAATTTTAATGTCCTGGGCGTAACTCCCCCGCCCCCTTGAGGCCCAAAGCAATATTCCAAACCATAATATAGCTTGACACGTGCTGCTGTAATAATCTAATCCATTGTTTACGTAAAATTGGCTCTTTCGAATCTTAATTTGCCTTTATTCTAGAATGAAAATCAAAACCACACGAAGGAAAATCAAATATTCCGCATGACATTAAAAATTGACAACATTGAAACAAAAGAAAACAAATATGGTGGCATCTAGAGCCTCGCAACCAACCATTTCTCGTCACTTTTCAAATCTTCCACGACGAAAACCGTTCCAAAACTCCCACTTCCAAGCTTTCTTTGGACTTTATAACGATTTGCTAATGTTCTCTCTCGTATCTCTTGGCCTGAAGAGCCCTTCGTTGAAGGCATTGTGCAAAAATATCTTCACCCTTTCCTTTGTTTTCCAATGTCGATTTAGGCTAGTCCAAATATCGAAACTTCTCCACCACCTGAGCGTAAAAAACGTGATAGAAATGTTTTTCTACCTTTTAAGAAGATGTAGCGATATTATAAGCAAATGGTTAAATGCATTATCCTCAAAATTGCAAGCACTGCGTAACACATGACAGCTGACTTATGAACTGTGTTGAGGAACTGCCTGCAACAAACTTGACGTTTCTATTGGCAAAGGACGCTGGGAGGGAGCAAAACATATAGACGGTCATGAAGTGAAACGGTGCACAGATGCAATGAAGATTACAAATTGAATGTTCTTATCTCTGACTACATTTAACAATCCATAATATCAAAATGTGTCATAAATGAAAACAATTGCGAAGCGCGGTATTTTGCAATGGTCCCAAAGATTCTTACTGTCCAAATTTATTTCATTTATTTCAACTTAGCTACTCCTGGTCCTTTACGAGTATATGCGCAAACTATAGTACTCTGTGAATTAAACATAGAATTCCAAAAACATAAAACCAGCAGCGGAGCCAGCCCCCTGAAATTGGGAGGGTAAGACTTTACCAAAGAAAGTTGAACAACAAGAGTTAACAGGAATCAAGGAAACTCCCCTCTTCTGAATGGTCTTCAGCTTGAAAAATACGTCTCCTCCAAATGTGTTTCTATTTTTTAAAATTACCATTTTCATTCTTCCCAATGTGCTTACAATCCATAATGAAGAGCAGGCGGAATCCCTAAAACAAACGTGGGCTAAGTTCAAGGAAAGCAGTCAGCTTTCCCGGTCATAAAGTTTTCCATTTATATTCAGTAACATTGCACACCGCACAAGAGAAAATGGATATCAACTGGAGGAAGTCTTACTTTTTCTATCTTTTACCAAAAGCCTGTTGAGAACCTTTGCCCTCTTACTGAAGCATGGACGTGGGAAGCATTATAAAAGAGGGGGGCACAAGTTTTGAGGAGCACCCTCAAAAATTTTCTAAAAGTGTCAGAGGCTGCTTCGGAGAGCCTAGGGTGGCGGTGAATTAGTGAGCAACTCGTTGATGTAATTGCTTTTTCTAATTTCATGTAGCAACTGAGTATATAAAGGTACATTTTAAGTTATACGGTTGGCAAAAAAGGGCAACACTGTAAGCTTCAATTGGGCACTCTACCCGAAATTTTCAAAAGTGGAGTGGGCACGTGCCCCCTGTGCCCCCCGGTTCCTATGTCTATGTACTGAAGTGCTTTTTTGATATTTTTCTTAACAAGATCTAGAAGGTGCCAAGCCTGAAAGCCTTCTTCCTTCGAATCGTTTGTAATGGTCGAGGATGGGTGTACATAGCATTTTACTGAAGAATGTACTAAATCCAAGTAGCTAAAATCTCAGATGATTTTCGTATATCATTTTTGGGAGTACAGTGGGTTTCAATAGTTTGGAGAGTAGTTAGAACTAGATAGGGTTGTAATAGTTTGTATTCTATTAACTTGTTATAACGAATTTTTCATTTTTTGCTGCATGTTCTTTGGAGAAGGGCCCATTGAAAATTAATCTTGCTGAAGAGGTGCCCTTCTCAAACATTTGAAATAATAATAATGATAAAATGGTATATATTAAAGACGTTTCCCCCCTTTCGTCCCAATCTCCCAGCTCCCTTGTCCATTTTGATAATTCACTTCATCGGTTTCTTTTCAACAATTTATTGTTTTCAAAATGGCGTCTACGAAATCTTCTTCATCCTCTAGCACCAAGGCCAAGATTACTCCTGGAGCTGTTGTATGCCAAGAGGCAGAGTTAAAAGGGGAAATAACCGTTGGTGCAAAAACTGTTGTTCATCCAAAAGCAAGAATTATTGCTGAACATGGGCCTATCGTCATTGGCGAAGGTAATTTAATCGAAGAGCAGACCTTAATTTGGAACTCCACCCACGGCAAAACTATGGTCATAGGTAATTTCAATGTCTTTGAGATCGGCTGCATAAGCCAAGCTGTCAACATTGGAAATAATAACGTGCTAGAGGCGAAAAGCAAAGTTGGACCTCAAGTTGAATTGGGCGATGGTTGTGTTATAGGGAACAAGTGTCAAATTGAAACACAAGAAAAACTCGCTAGTAATACAGTTATTTACGGGCAAAATGGAAGCAGACGTAAAGCTTCGGAGATGCCAGCACAGCAAACTTTACAATTAGATTTCCTTACAAAAATTCTTCCAAACTATCATCATCTTAAAAAGCCCTTTAGGCAGTAAAAATAAACTAGGCCTATCAGATGTAATATCAACAGTGTAAAAATATTCCAAATTAGCAACTGGGAATATTAGATCACATAGTTTTCAGAACTTTTGATTTTAATTTAATGAAAGGTTTATGCAGAAAGATTATGTTGTATGCACAGTGTTCTCTAGAGAAACCCAGGAGTCGTGACTATATACCCCAACCAATTAACCAAAGATTTTTTATTGAAAATCACTTGAACCAGTGTCTGCTGAAATGTTTTATGCAAGCAGACAGCATACTTCCTATTAGAGCCTTGTTCTGTAATGATAACAAACCAAAAGGAAAAGATAAGAATTAAGGTTTTTCTGAGGGTAGAACGCAAATCAGGGCGCACTTGACTGCATATACAATCAGTTAAATATGAGAGTATGTGATGTTACCATTACTGTACCTTATGAAGCCCAACAAAGAAGTCATGGAAATATGACACATGCAATTACTCTAGCAAAGATAATAAAATGTTTTTTGTCCCACTGTCCAAGTGGAGCGCATCAAGCGTAAAGATTGTAGGGATTTCGGGGAATTTCTTATCAAATTGAACGAAAACCTTAGCTCTTTTGCCATCTTTTCAGAAAATTAGGCCATTTGTCAAAGGGTTCATAAGTGTTGACCCACCATTTTAACCTTCTAACTTCTCTCATTGTCATGGTTTGTGAGACTGTATAAAGAGATGGGAATATATGGCAAATGTGCACTAAGCATGCTGCTGTTGGCTTAGTATGATTAGTGATAATAACTGTCATAATATTTAATGAAATAGAGCAATAAATGTTATCTGAATAAAGCAGTTCTGTAGTAAAAATTATAGTACAGTACAACCAAGTATATTAGTGGTGTGTATTGTAGCCAGCAGATGATGGCATTAATAACATTATAACTCACATATTTGTTATTTATTTCTAGTGCTAGATGCATATCTCTGTTTAAGTATACAGCATACCAACTGTCAATCAGTAGAGGGTTGGTCAAAGGTCATTCATGATGATTTCTAAGGGTATAGTCATAAGCAGCCCAGGCCAACATCAGCTTGATAGCTGCCAGAACTCTCAGTTTGGATCAACAAAGTAACAAACAAATAAACAAACAATTATAGAATGGCCTAATTTTCCAATGGGGTTGGCATTTTCTGACTTTTCTATTGGTTTTTTCAACCAAATCTATTTAGCAGAAACTGGTAAGGTCAAAATGTCCCTATAAACTTTTCTGTTTCTACTTCTTGGACTATTAAATTTCACAAGATTTGCAATAATGTTTTACAGACATTGTCAAGCAATACAAATTTTCAAAGAGAAAATGATTATTTTAGGGTTTGAAACCAACCCTTGCATGACTCTGATTTTCATTTTATTAATCAATAACCATTAGGTAATAAAGTAAATTGGTCAATTAAGTGAGGGCAGGGCAACTTTTGACCTTAAAACTGCTTGGCAACTTGCCCACTGGGCCCTTCTCATGGCCCTCTTGTAGGTTTTGCCTCCAGTCAAACGTCCTTAAAAAAAGCCAAGCATGAGATGAAAGTCTCAAAACTGATTAGTCAGTTTTGAAGCTGCCATGACAACAGCATCAGCTTTTTTATAGTTCATTCATTGATATAATGAATGAATTAATAAAAGATAAATGACTGTTAAAGGAATGAAAGTAGAAGAATGAGTGTAAAAAATGAATGCTTGAATGAATAGACATTTCGGTAAATAAGTGGTAAAGACTTGATAGGAAGAACTGATTGGATGAATGTTGAATCAACTTAGACGGCATGGACATACTTCTACGCTTTGACGCAAGCTGTTTGATACTACTCAGCAATTTTACCCTCGAAAAACGAAAAGTCGGTATTTGCCTATTGAAATGTTGAAATTAAGTGGAATACGCGAAAGCAAAGAGGCTTAAGCTGCTGAATGCCTGCCACGCTGTACGTCGACCGTGTCTTAAGAACAAATCTTCAAGGCAGCTGTAAACTTATCTCCACCACAATAAACGTTTCACAGTTGCCTAGTACGTAATCTAAAGCCCTGACGTAGTAAGGATTTACTATGCAAAATTTCGAACGTTCTGGTTTTTACGTTTCTAAGGCAGATAGTCCACTTGATCATAGAGGCTGCAACAGAGTGCAAGCCAAGGTGGGTATTCTGGGTATAATTGCAAGAGCAAATTAGAAAATGGACAGAGAACAACGATATGGAATAAAACAGAGATACAACCATTGCAAAAACTCCGATCGGACCTTCGAAAATGAACTTGTAGCTAGGTTACGACAAATATCCTTAACATCAACACTGCGCGATACAAGATGTTGCAAAGAGAGAGGGCATGATTGCTGCAGATCATACTCGGCAGGAAAATCCCTTCTGAGATCAGAAATCTGCAGAGCATCGACGTGCAATAGCTCGAGTCTTTTCCCAAGAGTTTGCGACTCTCGGTACTTTGGAATGGTGCGTGACTTGCCCTGTGTTCACCTCTGCATTATTGGAAAGAAAATGACTCTCCATAAACGAAATCATGATCAGAACAGCTTTTTTGTACGAGCAAAGAACTATTCGAGACGTCTGAAAGAACGAAGTTATGCAATGCAACAGCAATATAGGGTTATAAATCAAAACACTGCACCGCCGTCAAATGGCAATAGATGCCAGAATGATGCTTGTCGGCACAAGCTGCCGTACCTGCATGTGCCACAGGTTACGGACATCCTACCCATGCATTCACAGAGTTCATCTGACTCCGATAAAGGGGCAGAAGACCATCGATATGTATTATATCACAGGCGATCGACAGTCCAAGACGACTCTGTAATGAGTGTGCTATTGCCTAAAGAGCTAGTGATTGGTAACGAGAAAAACAGTCGCATAGAGCATAGGCAGAGCATAACAGGGAGACTGGATTCAGGCTGCATTTCACACTTGTCATTCTCAAGTGTGGACCTAACGACAATGTGCAGGACCCCTGATGACAGCAGCAGGATTGCATCTCCGCTTCCACCAAAGGTTAAAGGACTGTACCCAGTTGCCTGTCCAGCGTATCCCATGGTCGAGTCTTTTCCAGTATGCGTGATCCCAGAACCAGATGTGTAAAGGCTTAGAACCAGTTTGGCTATGCAATTTTGAGAGTTGAAGATCATGATCGTTGTAATGATTTGTTTGATTAATCAGACTCAATCGATATTACACTAGCAGCAACGATTTTATACCAAATCACTGTTGCCAGAAGCCTTGATCAATGCACATCACAGAAAATCATTGTTGACATAGTAGCCTTGGGAACGCATGTTATAAAACATATTCATCCATTGTTTGGGTGGTCTAATAAGACCACTTTCATGTAAACGAAGGAATACGAACAGACCTTCTGATCAATGAAGAATTGCCAACTGGTTTGTTAACCAAAATGATTACAGAAGTCAAGATATCTATCAGCGCGCTTGCGCATTTAAGAAACAAGGAGAGAGCACAGAAGATGATTTGAGTATCATAAACATTGAATGGACAAAGTCACAAGCAGATTTAGCGGTCAGGAGGGTATGGAGGTCAAAACAAGCTCAATATTAATTGTATCAACACTTATTGGTGTAGTCGATAGAAACTTACCAATTGGTTGAGTAAAGTTGTGGAAACTAATGAAAATTCTATTAAAAATGGTTAAATTCAAAGCAAGTAGCTAGCATTTTGTGACATTATTGCATTACTCTTTATTCGACAATAACCAGTGCTGTTGAGAGATGGGCTGAGCCCCATGGTTAGAGCAGGGGGTTCTCTGTGTTGAAGACACACTAATGAATACCCTGGTTATCCCCCTCCACCCTCAAAAAGGTCCTAACAATACCTTTCATTCAAGACTGTGTTATTCCTCCTTTCTTGCAATGACCTAGGCCCCTATACAAAGGGGAGCTTTTTGGTGCGGGTTTTTGAGATTTCAGAAGCAGCAGAAGTGGATGCAGTAGAGAGGTCAAGTTGGAAAGTTTGATTTCAAATGGAAGAAAAGATTTGCGTCGTTTTTATCGAATATAGCAATGATGCCCGCACTGAAAAGAGCAAAACAAAAAACACACGCCCCTGTTACTTCCCTAGTCGATTACCCTCTGGAATAATTAATAGCACAGGGCAAAGCCGAGAAGATGTTTTACCATTTTTTTACCTTTCCATTCCACCTTCTTTGTTCCCATTCTGTCAGTCAGTTATTTGTCTTAGCTTAACCTCTCGAGCTGGTCCCCATCGGATAAACCCCCTCGATTAATTTCGTTTTTTACCCCCCCCCCAAAGGGCTTTGAGCACATTACCGCGCATTAAAGAATACTGCACGACTTGAGTCTGTGATGAAGTCAGCAAAGTACAAATAAAACAAATGAGATATTATTGACGCTTTTTAGATTCTAAGGGTTAAAACGTAAACTGGCAAATGAAATAAACTTAGAAAAAGCAATTGAGCTTTTTGGCTCTCTATAGCAATGTTATTTTAATGCGTTGAATCCTTCATAATTTTATCTAATTGCCATGTGAATTTGCGTCAAAATAGCGTAACGAAATTACTATTGCCAAACACATCTGAATGACATCAATCTGAAAAGTCCAAAAGCATACGTTCTTTGTCTACAGTTCTTGTATTAGAAAACTCTCGTTTTGCGATCTCTTTGCTCTAAATCGGGGCCTCGAGCCATAAGGCTGAAGACTCTGCTTCACCTGCTTAGCAAAATTTCTATAGAATGCAAGGCAAATTACGCTCACCACAATCGCTTTAAATGCTAAAGCGACGAATATCCTGTTTAAATTCTATAAAGCAGAAGGTACCGCGATTTAAGCAAGGTGCCTACACTGGAATTCCGTCACTTCACTACGCAGATGATCCCATATCAGATGGTCTGGTCACAGGCTAGCTGGAAGTAACACTGATGCTAGAATGCTCTCTGTTATGGAGCATCTCACAAAGAAAGTTCCAACAGTTGTTTAGAAGTAGAGCAATAAATTTCTTTTTCTCGTTTGATACGTTATAAAGATAAAGCTTGAGGAGAAGTATACAAAGATCTACGTTCATTTGGCATCAATCAGTTGGCATTTTCATTAAAAAAGTTGAGAAAAGATTCCAGATGAATGGAAAAGTTTCCCGTCATTGTTTTAGGAGGCAGCTCAAAGTTTTCTTCATCAGTAACAACTGTAAGAGATGCTTGCAACATTTCGTCATCACAGTCACTAGTTAATTTGGAAAATCTTGATTCATATTATCAACAAAAATCTGTCAAGCTGGTCAAAGAATAGAACAGTTCTAGAAGTTATAAAGAAAGATACTAAGAACTCATACTAAGATCTCATACTCATACTAAGAAAGAGGGCTCTTTCTTTCTTCTTCTCCTTCCTTTTTTCTCTGTTGAGAAATTTCAACGTAAAGAATTTCCCTACAGTAGCAGGAATTTTTGAAAAATTTCTGGAGGAAAACTGGACCTAAACGTTTCGACCACAGATAGCACCATGTACTTTAAAGTAGACACTAATAGCGATATCGTGTTACAGACACGGAATGTGGCTAGATTTGATCATTTTCCTACTCGACTCTTGAATATGCCTGGGGTTTCCTAATAAATATAACTTCTAGAAAGCATAATTACACGAATTTAGTCATTTTCAAACTTTGCCCCCCGCACAAACATCAGGCAGCATGCAAAAGTATAACAGCGCACTTTTGATTTGACCCCATCTCCAAGACTGGAAAGTTTGTTTTTTGCGCGCGAAAGATACTTTCCCCATCGATTTTGCGCGCATGGAAATGCTAGCACCACTGCAGCGCCTCCGCAGAGGGAATAGAATTTTTGTAAGCACCTGTGCACTTGGAAAGTATTTTTTTAATTGTTTGCGCGCTTGACTGGCAGTTGCACGCTCAGCAATTTGCTAGAAGATCTTCCGTGCGCAGTACATACTTTCAAGTCGGGCCAATCTCATAGATGACCGATTTACGTTTTCTTTCTTTTAGTTACTTCGGAATAATTTGATAGTTATCCAAGATAATTTCCCCACCGAATTTGCGCGCTTGGAAATGCTAGCACCTTTGCAGCGCCTCCGTAGAGGGAGTGGAACTTTTGTAAGTACCTTCGCGTGTTTTTTGTAAATGTCTTTCGACCAAAACTGAAAACCTACTTCTTTTGAAAATCATTATTTACAGCGGGACTTACACAGAAATTTCAAGGCCTCAAACAATTTGCGCATTAGTATTATTATTGTATGCAGTGTAATTTTAAATTCATGAACTGAATTTAACTGAACTGAGCTGAACTGGATTCTGAGCTAAATTTCTTACTTAAGATCCCTGTCTATTTCTTTACAATCATATCATTTTGTAGTTTCAATGTTATTTTGTGCTTGTGTTCTGTTATTGACGTTGTTTGTAGTTGTTGTTGAAGGAAATTTTGTAGTGTTAAAGGGAATTTTGAAATGAAATGAACTTGAATTTAACTTGATCCTCTTCACACGAACGTCTTATGTCAATTTTGGTGTTATGCAATTAAATTTTCAATTACCATATAGAACTGAACTTTACCGGTATGTCGAGAGGCTCCTTGCTGATCTCGTTCGGGTACTTGCGCTTCCTTTAATATCATGTGTTCGCTAGCATAACAGATCGACTGGCAATAAGGCTATCATTTGATCATTACGAAGTAGTATCGTTATTAGATTCCACATTTGGGGATTCTTTTCTTGAGGAATGAAAGTCACGCCCCAGAACGAGATCGTCCAATTCCGGGCCTCTTTATAACTCGCTATATCTATTCCTATGACCGGTTTCTTCGGCACTTTCCATATTCTCTGCTTCTTTTTTTCTCAAGATTGCAGGGTAACTTTGAAGACGACAATAACAATGAAAACGGCTAAGTTTTAATCATCAAACGAACATATTTTTAATCTTTTGCAGTCAATGTTCATAAAATCGAAATTAAGCTAATCAAAATCATTGCTTTTCAAAACGGAATCCCCAGAAAATACAATGGTTACTTGAAAAATACCACACCATAAATTTTCAGTTCAAGGCAAGGCCTCGGAAGGGAAACAGAAGGACGCCAATGCATCCGAAATCCCCTGAAAACATCGATTTTGAAATAACCATACTGGAATGAGCCTATAAGCGGATTTTTATGAAAAGCATTGTTTTGAATCTCTACACAATGATCATTATCAAATATCAATACTGCTAACGAAAATCAACCAAATAAACTATTTTAAAAATAAAGCAGTTGGAGAAAACGCATAAAGAAATTGGGACAAAACATAGCTAAACGTCCTGGCCATTATGTGTTCCGCAGAGCCTTTGCGCTTATCTGGAGTTTAACTGTCATATCATTGCCCTGGGTTAGAAATTACAAAACCGTCGCTGAAAAAACATCAGTCATTGGCTCATTGCTGCCACGAAAGGGGAATAAAAAAACCCAATTAATGGAAAAATGGTGGGAAAATGTCCTCTTCTCCTATTAACCCTAGGTAAGGTTAACCGTTGCCACTGTGAGCATCTTGCTAATTCAACGGCTTCTGCCAAAAACTGTGGGAAGCAAGTTTCCAGCGCAAAGAACTGTGCAGAAATCCTATTTGTACAAACGAGCTGAAAGTCTAAATTGGGAAACTGTTCTCTTATAAGTGCGACGAAAATTAATATAAAGAAAGATATCTAAAGTTTAAAATATTAGCATTACGGGTGCGAAACCTTTAAATAAAGTCACTTTTTACAATCAAAAGCAAATCAAATTAACAAATTCTACTACTCTCAAAGAAGTTACTTTAAAAGTTCAAATATCTCCTACATACTTTCTACATACTGTAAAACGATGCATATTTTTTTTAGTAAATTTCTCCAACCAATAAAACAATCAAAGCTGTTCTCTTGGTACTTAAATAAATGTGCTCATGCAAAAATACACGACAGAGGCGAAGCTGTTTTCATAACCAGGCTGTTTAAACATTAGGCTGCTTTGAGGTTGGTACCTTTGAGATGTTATAAAATGGATCTGTCAACTTCACAACGAGATGATTAAACAATAAAAGGTTTAAAAACCAATTGATAATTCACATCTGTGTTGAAACAGTTACAGTAATCACCTGCTTTGTACATGGCTCGGTGCTTTATATCCCATAAAAAACCTTCGATAAGCATTTCTCTCCTCCTTCAGGTCTTTCCATGTACAGCCTATTCATTTTCATTAATCAAACATTTATGCCCAACAGTCACCTCTTTAACAACAATTTTCATACAAAATCGTTCTTTTTCTGTCAACTACTTTCAGTCATAGTAGATCTAAGTTAATATCTAAAACACGACTAGAAAAAGCAAAGCCAAACTTTGCGTTTAAGGTTCCTTTGATATTGTTCAGACATCTTCATCAAACTCTTGAGTTGGTGGATTATAGATCTTGTTCAAGTTGTCAAACTTGGCACCCCAATCTCCAAGGAACCCGAAATCGGCATCGTCATCATCACTTTCATCTTCGCTGTCTCCCAGTTCACTCAAATCATCAACATCCGATCCCTCTCCTTCGTAGCCATAATGTAGCAATGTATCTCTAGGATACGCAGCGTCTTCGCTGTTTGCTTCAGCCAAACGTGAAGTTATGAAACGGGCCACGTCCACACTTTCAACGTTAGCTCCTTCTATGCGTGTTTTCTTCTGACGCATCGACACAGCTGCTTGGACACCAGCAACCTCTTCTCGCGATATAAGTGGTTCATGCTCAATATCTTTGGCACCTGCAGCACCGTTAGCAAGGCCAACACCACGCCCGGAACCAGCATGTTTCAGCAATTTCTCCAAATCATAGTTATGGAAATCATCCTCGCCAGCTCCTGAAAAACACAATTAAAAATCAAATGTAATCTTCGATTGCTTGATTAACGGTGATCCAAAAGGCGACATTTTGAATTAAGCTTGCCAGTTTTCGGTTAACATCACGGTTATGAAGCAGAGCAGCGCAAAAAATAAAGTTTGCTGCAGAACAAGTCATTGAATCGAAAACTAATCTGGGAGCATAGGCCAGCTGAGAGAAATCACGACTCTCAGGCGTCTTTTCTCCCATTCTCAGCAAATACATCTCCAATGTAACTCCGAATGATCATGAATAAGCAGGGAAAAATGCTCAGTTTTATGATTTTGTACATTTTTTCTCCAAATAATATCGACTGGAAGCGAAGCGGGAAGATTTGCCAACGAGATCAAGTGAGTTTAAATCTATAAAAAAGACCAACCTTCATCATAATAAGGCATGATGTTATCTCTTGGTTCATCATCAAGGTACACAGGAACTTTCTTCTTTCGGCCAAGTTTACCAGCCAGAAGCAAGGCAACAAGTACAAGTGCCAACAAGAATACTACCAACAACACTGCCATGACCATGTAACCGTCTTTGGTAACAACAGCCAAAGCTCCTGTTAGGATAAAAATGATAATATATAGTAATAGCTAACCTTGAATCCAGTATTTTTTTAGATAGGCCGATCAAAGCTGCTAGGGACTGGATGGGAGGAGAGAAGGAGGGAAGGCGGGAAGAAGGGAAGGAGTACCATGCATAGTCACAAGATGTTCATGCTGATGGGAAATAAAAGAAAATGACAGTGGATCAAATGAACAGAAATATGGAAATTGAAATGGAAAAAATTTTGGAAATAGTGGAAGGTTAAAAAGAGGATCAGAAAAGGGAAAAGTACTGACTCAAGGAAAGGTACTGGACAAGAAAAAACAAACTGAAAAAGCTGACGGGCATACATTTTCTACAGAGCATAATTTGAACCTGATTAGCATGCCTAATAAGGCGCTATATTTCAAAAGTCCATTTTACACTTGTTAGTGTATTGTAAATAAAATGCGGTTATCCACAGGCTTCAATTTCATCTCTAGCTTTTATGTAACTGCATTTTAATGAGTTTGATAATACATTGTTGATAACAGACCCAGGGTGATTTCTACCGCATCAATATTTGACAAAAAGATCACGGGAATAGAGACATATATGAAACGCCCATGATAAGACGTGAATGCAAGCTGGGGTGGGACGTATTTTAAAAAATGAAGTGTATGTACCTGTTTCAGGTCCGATTGGCGTGCCACAGTTGTATCCAGTGAATCCGATTGGACATTTGCAGTATGGTGGTGACCCGGCAACGCAAATTCCACCGTTAAGGCAGACAATGCCCACGCAGGGGCAACCGTTCTCCTTCACATTTACCCTTTTTCGTTCAACGGCAATGTCGCTATCCAAGTAAATGTTGCGCACACGACAATCACCAAGACAGCCTATGAAAAAACGATGCAATTAGACAATGCAATTAAACTGGAATTCATTTTGCATGCTATTGATACGTGTGGTTAGCAGCCATCTTGAGCTGGATTCTGAGCAAGAGATCTATACCGTAAATGACCAGTTCAGGATTATGTTCAATTGTTAAAAACTGATTAAATAATGAGAAAAACCGTCTTGAGGGAAATCCAATCCCAAAATATGGGGTATTGCTACCTTATAAAACATAATTTGAGAGACTTGATGCATTGCTTCTTACCTCTCATGTCATAAGGCGGTTTCGCATTAAACCTTGCAGGCACTCCACCAGTGTATATGACACCATCCGAATCAAGCAACATGTGGGTACCAATTGTACCAGAAACCTGTCCCACTCCATGCATTGTCAAAGTGGCAAAGTTGCCAATACGCTCAACGGTGACGTTATGCCATTTGTAATCAGATGCGTTTGCACCACGGAGGATTAGGACTTTTGTGCCACCGCCAACATTGTACCGGTATTGCAAGTGATTGTTGGCAATCTGAAGCGAAAATCAGACATGGTCAGATTGAGAATGGATCAAGATTATTTTCAGAATATTAATGGTATTAATGGTATTTTATATTAATGGTTTATTCAATCACAACCTTTCTGTGTGGCTGGCTTCATTGCTAGCGCCGTGAACTTAGCTGCTATAAAATTCCTCTTTTGATTATGGTTAAACAGAGTATATATATCATTTCTTATATCTGCAGTGTGATCTGGAGACTGCGCCCATGACAGATGGCCTGACAAAGCAAGTTCAGACATTTGACATGCAAACAACACAACCTGTATTAGTAAAAACAGCAAGTAAACTTAAACCGACCTCTAAAATGCTGAATTCCGTAGGTGATCCTGTTGATGTCGGACTGGCCTCATAAAGCACAATACCGTTTGTCTTCGTCTGCAGTTGAACTTGATAGAGCGAGTGATATTTCTGTTTCCATGACAAGGCAGTTCGCTTAGGGAACGTGTATTCAGTGTAGCTATCAGCCAAATAATGATATGAATTGACACCTGTGATTAAAATTAGTAAGACAAAAGTTAAAATTAACAAAATATAACAAGAATGCCACAGTAATATCGACGACAAGCGAATTATTAATACAAGTAAGTTTTAATAGATTTATTGATTGATTTGGTGATTGGCAGCTCGTCGATGACTCGGTTGTTTTCAATAACTGACCATGGTGGCAACCAAAAACGTTGGCTGATTAGCTGTGCTAAGCAAGTGACTGTTTTACAAATCTTCTGATTTAGTTTATTTATGGTTGGGTGGTTTGTTGATTGAATGGGTGGCTGAATAAACGATGGGTTGTAACCGGGCTGGGTAATTTTCAAAACGTACACAAAATAACGACAAGGCTTGGGCCGTTTTTAGTTATCTTAAGACGAGATGATTTCATTCATTCAATTAATCAGAAGCTTAAACTATCAGCAAAAGACAAATAAGGAAATAGTTTGTAAATAAAGTGATTGAAAAAAAACAAGTTTACTTACGTCTGTCGCAGTTATCTCCCGTCCATCCAAACTGGCACACGCAGACAAATGGACGTTGGTCCATCTTACAATATCCGAAAACACAGTTTGGACAGGCGTTTGCTAATGGGCAGCCCAAGCCAACATCTTTCTCTTCAATCGGTTTTGACAAATCATATACGATGCCATTGTCAGTCACTTTTCGGATACAACCACTGAAAGAATCTTTTACTGTTAAAGGCGGATAAGCAAGGTTTTTGTTCTTGATTCCACCAAGCTGAAGAGGGTTCAACCCGTTGATGAACCTACGGATTAAATGAGTCAATGAACAAAAACAAACCAATATAATCACTGCATACCACACAATATAATTACATAAGAATTGACGTGATGGAAAATAGTATGGCACCATAAAGCACAGTGCACTCCATTCGACAATATACTATGAGAAAACAATTGATCAATTTACTACACCACATGATACGACACAATATGGTACAATAAGCTTCTTGCGAAAAACGCTCCATATCAGATACGGGCCCCAGTGTTATGGAACAAAATGGACCACCATGTCCAAAAAACATTCGCTCATTGCCAACTGTTAGTGCGGCTCAGATATCTATACATACAGTGCAACACTGCAAAAGGCTTGTTAAAACGGGTCAAAAAAAAACTTTAGACAAAACATATGAAAGGACCAGAGTAAATATATAGATATATTAGTTAAACGTTATGAAAAATGATATTAAACGTACTTGTAAGGGCCTTTTATTATTCCTGTGATTTCGCAGCTTTTTCTGTCTTGAGTTGTAGAGTCGGCGGTTTCAACTATTTCAGCGTCTCTACACTCATCAACGGTTACTCTGATAAACTGAAATTGAAAGGCAAAATCACCTTGAAGACATTCAATTTTCAACACAAGAAAACCTTTAGACCAATAGAAATCAGAATAGACCTATACCTTGGTAAGTAGCATTCAGAGAGAAGTAGAAAGTAGGTTGGAAAAAGATATAGAAAGTTTCTTGGAAAGAGAAAAGTTTAAAAGTTTCAACACAAGCTCTTAAATTTTAGATTTCAAAGAAAAGTCATTGCATGAGCTAGAGTAGAAATTATTCTAGGACAAATGCTAGTCAAATCCATATATGAGGAAGTGGGGCAAAAGAGATTAACAACAAAAGGATGATAAGGTATATGATCATTTTACTTTCAAGTAGGTGGGAGTTTGTAGTTTTCAAACAAATAATATCAATGAATTTCAAGTAAATAATATTTTGATACATTAACAACCATGAAAACTTGACAACGCATGTATTAAGTTGCATCGAGAATCTTATGGAAAGAGTACCTTTTCTCTCTTGTAAATGGTCACTTTGTGGAAGACGCCATTATTCAGTTTATCTTTTGTGTTTATCGAGGATACGAAATTCCTGAATGTGTCACCTTGATTGACAGTTATTCTCAATCGCCCGTCAACAAGCTCCACAGCCAAGAAATCTTTTGTTTCTGTTGATTTTACTAAGAGTAAAAAATGTGTTATTATAGATCTCAAAATAGGAAAGGCGTCACAACATATTGTTAGAAAGATTCACCTACGTAATTAAAACCAATTGAGTAATAATGCAAACTGTTGGCAAATCTCTGTACTCCAAGCAAGAAATTTCGATGGACTATTCAGTAGTTAGCTAGTTAGTTCATACTCACAAAGCAACAAAAACCAGTTTAATTTGCCCTGCATACATGGGAAGGTGCAGTCAGTGCATCTGATACTTTATTCTGAACGTATCCGCAATAAGTGTAGAACTGTGTTTAAATGAGAATGTAGGAGTGGAAAGTTTTTTACAGTATACTGAAAGTCCTTTTAAATATTTGGATAGAGCTTTGAATTAGGACAAAAAATAACAAAGATCTGATAAACAGGGTGGAGTGGAAACAAAAGGAAAAAAAGCTAGAATGAATAAAAGAGTTTCAAATTGGTGCCTACTTGTAGAAACTGGGCCTTGATATAGGATGATGCCATTTGCTTCTTTTGTCCCGAACTCGAAGGAAAGCGTTCCTTCAAAGAAATAGTTGAACGGCTTGACCCACAAGTATGAATCCTTTGTCTTGAATGACTTTGTTGTATATTGGCATTCAGGTCCATCATAATTCTTTTTGTTAGGGCAAGAACAGCTGTATCCACCAGAAACAAGATCTTTGCATTTGCCACCAAACAGACATGGCTTGTCTTTGCAGCTTTTTGGTTTACGAGGCTCAGCCAAGCACGTGGCTACCACGTGAACATCAATGGATATGAAAGTCTGTGAAGATGGTTTGGCTGGGACGATACCATTGTCATCAGTGACGATACCAAAGCTCCTTTGCGGTTGGATGTCATTGTAGCAGAAACCAACTTGGCATGTTTCTTTCGCGCATGGGTCGATGCCTACTGAGGCAACTTTACCCTCTGAATTAATAACAAAATCATTTCAATTTGATTCAATTTACTCTATTTGTTGCTTCAAGTTGTGATTATAATCTATTCGATTAGCAGAGACAAGTCAAATTTTCCCAAATCCAACTAGCATATCAAGCAATCTCTAAATAGAGACACCATGTGCAATATGTTATAACAACACCTTGAATTTCGAGAAACGTAATTCGCCTAAGTCAGTATGAAATACCGTACATGAGATGTTGCTCATACAGAGAACACAATACACAAATAACATTAATCTCTGTTGTTGTAATTCGAACCATCACAGGTTTATAGATATAAATGGCATTAACAACAAAATGGAACCAAGAGGCGTATTCCATAGTGGGGCAAAACATAGATGGAAACTTGATATACAGGCTCCTTTTTTAAAAGCTCCGTGCCAATGGGAAATAATTTTTTGTTTTTTTCAAATGAAAGCGAAATTAAGGGAGGGAGTGGTTGAAAAAGCCTAGTTATATTTTAAAGTACTTAAATAAAAGAAAAATCGCTTAACATTACAGGAATATTCAACGGATCATCACTTACTTGTTGCGTCTTCAATTTCCTTTTTCTTTGCATTCAAAATCGGAACAAGAGTTGATTTGTCAACGTACTCAGCATCATCCCCTGCGTAGCCGGCTTTAGTCGATTTCTTAACGGCAAAACGTATGTCCACACCACGGTGCATATCCTTCACTGGCTGAGCACTAAAAACGGTCACTGACTCTTTTGGTACTCCCAATATCTTTGCTAGGATTGCTTCAAAATCTGGATAGGCCATTTCATTACACGTAAGTGGCTTTGTGAGGCCGACCATTCGCAAGGCAACGCTGGTCTTTGCCTGCTTCTCTGAAATTGCGCGAACAGTAACAGTTGCTGTGCTCACAACCTCCTTGCCTAGATTAGGACCAACTTTACGGTTGACCTCTCTAGATCTGAAGGCAAGTTTGTACACACCGTCAGGAACGTTTTGGGCCACAACAATTTCCCCAGTAGCTTTATTGACACTGAAATAGTTGCCGGGTTTCTGTGAAGTCAAAGTGTGGCTGTACTGGTCGTGTGAGCCTTTATCATTATCTTTTATATAAACTTTACCAATAACACCACCTAAGAACTGTCCTTTGTACGAGTTAACTAATAAGGACAGGTCACCGCCACTTGCTGGTTCGTTATCATTCTTGTCATGCACATCAACTTTCAATGTTGTGACATTTTTCATAGGTGGATTGCCTCGATCAATTGCTCCTATTTTCAATATGTAAAGCTGCTTTTTCTCACGATCAAACACGGCTGATGATTTAGTGATGACTTCTATTGTGTTTGCGCCTGCAGGTCTCATTTCAAACAGTGAAGTGTCTCCGGACTCGAATGAAAACTTACACGGGCAGCTGTATTGAGATGAATCCGGATCAGTCACTTTTATAGTTGCAACTACCTGCACCCCAGAAACCTCTTCTTCAACTCTGCCACAGTAGTCCGGTTTATCAAAATGCGGGCCATTGTCATTAACGTCAACCAATGAAATATTAACCGTCGCGTACCCCGTCTGTTTTGGGATTCCCATGTCCGATGCACTTACTCTAAACACGTGATGCGCCACTGCCTCCCTGTCAACTGGGTAAAGGAGTCGAATTATTCCCTTTGTCTTGTTATCAGCAGCGCTCTTGATGCCAAATTGGAAATTGGTTTCATCGTCTACGATACCAAAGGTGAATTCTCCGTTCGATCCCTTGTCCTTATCAACTGCTGTAACTGTCAGAATCGTGCTGCCAACTTTAACGTTCTCTTTCACCTTAACTGAATAGGAATCTGGGATAAACATAGGCCTGTTATCATTGCAATCAGTGACGATGATGTCAACACTTGCTGTTTCCTCTCTGCCTGTTGGTCGCTGTGGAACACCTCTGTCCTTTACCCCAACCACCAGCTTATAGGTGGCAGACTTTTCGTAGTCCAATCCGTGAGCAACAGTAACTACACCAGTCGCTCCGTCCACATGGAAATATTTCTCAGAATTGTCGCGACTACTCACAACATAGTACAGCAATTGGGCATTGACTGTGTTCTTGTCATCTTTATCCACGGCTGTGACTGTGGTGATCATCGTGCCTGCAGGAGCGCATTCACGGACCTTACCTGAGAAAGACTTTTTGGTGAACATTGGATCATTATCATTAGCATCAGTAACCACAATTGTGACCACCGTCTCATTTTCTTGTACCGGGACGCCAGAGTCACTAGCCTTGACCCTAACTTTGTAAATAGGTGAATGTACGGTCGATTCTCGGTCAAATTCCTTCAAAGTCGTCATTAACCCAGTGTTTATATCGATTGCAAAGCCTTGGGCTGGCCCGACAATAGTGTATTTAATCTTAGCATTGCCACCGGCGTTCGGATCATCATCATCTTTGGCTGGAATGTAGCCTACAACAGTACCAGCTGGCTTGTGCTCCTCAACATAACGCGTGTATGGCGCACCTGGGAAGTATGGTTTCTCGTCATTTACATCTGTAATCGTGCATTCAACCACAACTGTGCTTTGGTGGACACCATCTGAGGCAATCGCAGTGAATCGGTAAAGTGGTTTTGTTTCCCGGTCAAAAGGCTTTGATCCTGAAAAAAAAAGAATGATAGTCAAGAGAGGATCAATATCAAAACATCAAAAGATGCAAATTACTGGTGTTAACAGTAACTAAGGAGCTTTTTTCGAAAACTGGAATTTATGGTTTCCAATAAAAACATGAACCAAAATGGATGCAATGGAAATTAAGACAACCCAATAGCAATTTAAAGAAAATCAAGCTATCTCTGAGGGTATGAGGGTCAACTGTCCCCTTGCTGCAGACTCCCTGATAACGCAGGACAAAGCAAAGCACTGGCAGGGTCAGAGGTCGAGATCTTTTCACCTCTTCGAGAAAGTGAGCCACACATTTAAGTCCAAGACTTAATTTTTTTTTTGAAGAATAAATGAAAATAAAAAGTGCATAATTACCAGCAGTGATAACGCCTGTGTCCGCGTTTATAACAAACATGCCGTCTGCATCTGCACCAAGAGAATATTTGATTGGTCCCTGTACAGCAGCTGAGTCCTTGTCTTCAGCTTTGACGGTAGTGACGACAGCACCCGCCTTTGCATCTTCTTTGATGCTGCCAGTATAAAAGTCTTTCAAGAATACCGGAGGATTGTCGTTAGCATCTAGAACCTAAAAGGAAATGGCAAAATTAAAAAGCAACAGGTTAAGAAGAGAGGCTTGTTAAGATTGCTGGAAGTAAAATGTCCAAACAGGTCATTCTATTTCAGACACCCATAATCTTTCTTTGAATTTCGCATGCAGTCCTCCATCCCTCTTCATCTACAAAACTTCTGTTCTCTGGAGGCGCCCCCAGGACCTGTATTTCCCTATTCATACAACCTCCAGGCATCTACAGCTTCAACAAACCCTTTTCATCTAGCCCCCCTCTGAATTATGATTGCTCCTATTCCAGTAATTCTATTGCAAGAGTACATATTAAGCATGGATGACAATTTATCTATTTTCAAGATTACAATTCATCACGAAAAAGAAGAGACGCGCGAGATATTGTAATATGAAGGATATTAATGCGAGTCATATTTTCAAAGGACAGGTTCTTACAAGCATGGGTATAGAACTGGATTTCTATTCAGAATTATACAATAACTGGAAATGGAAAACACTTTTCCTTTGCCATATAGCTGTAACTGATCGATAATTTCATCTTTGCTTAAAACCTATAAGAATATATTGGTAAAATGTTGGCATTCAATTAAAAGCCTTTATTTAAATGGTCATTGCATCAACCTACCTTTATGTTGACTTCACCAGTATCAGCATACTTTGAGTCAGTAGCCGTAATTCTGAGCTTGAATGTGTCATCTGTTTCTCTGTCAAGTGGTTTAGCAACTAGAATATAAGCTGTGCTAATACCCTTTTCAAAGGTCGACTTTGATGTGGTGAAATATCCCTTTTCATTGCCCCCTGTTATGTAAAACTGCACCTTAGCATTGTCTCCGGCATCTAAGTCTTTTGCTTGAATGGCGAGCACTTGATAACCGATCTTAACGTTTTCTTTCACGCTGCCACTGTAAACGCTGGGCTGGAGTTTTGGTGCATTGTCATTGATGTCAATAATCTGCACAAAAACAGAGACATCGCTGTGGAAATTTGCTTTTCCTATGTCTGTTACCACTACACTGAAAAGTTCCTGGCTAGTGGTCTCTCTGTCAAACGTTGTGGTTGATCTCAATTCACCTGTAATACTATCCACAGCAAAATTGATGGGTTTACTGGACTTGCCCATGGAATACCTCACTTCGGCGTTGGTCGTTGAATCCTTATCTGAAGCAAAGACACGGCCGACAACGCCAGGCGGTTTGCCTTCAGTAACAGTTAAGTACTCAAATCTTCGTAGTATAAACAAAGGCAAGTTATCATTGACATCAAGGATCTCTATATAGACAATTGCGTTGGAAATCATGCCATTAACCTCGTCTTTTGCTTGTACGTATACAATGTAATTCTTGATAGTTTCATAATCCAGTTCACCAGCTACTTTAATCACACCTGTTGTAGAGTCAATGGCAAACATGTCCTTATTCGTCTCTTCCAGGGTACCTTTTGGCAAGCTGTATACCACCTTTGCACCACTGACTGAATCGGCCTTGACTGTCAAAGCTGCGAAACCTGCTCCTTCCTCTTCTTTGATCTTTGCGGTGTACGTTGGACTATTGAATTTCGGAGGCGTGTTAGCTCCAACCGTGATTTTCACGTTTACACTTGTTGACAATTTTGGGTTTCCAGAATCACTGGCTTTTACAAGGAACTGATAAGTACCTGACTTACCAGTAAGTGGCGCTTTAACCGAAATTTCTCCTTTGATGCTGTCACGAACCTCGAATAATGGGTGAGAATCCATCGAATAGACTAACTTAGCATTCGTACCTTCATCCTTGTCTATGGCAGTTGTGATCAACACAACGGAGCCCACTGCCTGGCTCTCTGAAACCGAAGTCTCGAAGTATTCAATGGCAAAGACGGGTTTGTTGTCATTCTCATCAGTGACGTTGACTGTTATCTGACATGCGGCTGAGTTTCTTTCTGCGTCAGTTCTGTTTGGACCTCCGTCTCGAGCAATTACGATGATCGTATAATGCGACTCTGCTTCTCTATCGAACAACTAAAATTGAACGCCATAAAATCATTAAAATAATTTTGTTTTTCGAAACGTGCATGTTATTCCGTAACAAATTAAGAATACATATATACATCTCATTGTTAGAAGGCAGCATATAACTGACTTGTATGGTTAAAATACATAGAAAAATTGCTTAATACAACGGTAGTACAATGTGGTTACAAAGAAGGAATAGAAAAAAGCAATTAGTGGTCCTTAAGAAGTCTGACATATCCATCTTGGTAAATTCTTTGTTTCTTCTTCAGACAATGCAATAGCTACTTCTGCCAGCAAAAGCCATTTATATGAACAAAAAGCGTAAAAAAAGTTGTCTATACTATACGGGGAGAAGCGGTGTTCTAGGCATCTTATTATTGACCAACAGATGTATTTCAACAAATTTCGAAAATCGATAAATATCATTGAGAATAACTTACTGTATTGGTTCTAATCGTGCCTGTCTTGTCAATTGTAAAATCTTTGGTTCGCGTAGTTCCACTACCTGCGACCGGTTGATCGACCGTTTCTTTGCTGGCTGTAATCTGCAATAACGTATATTCGATTAGCTTACTACGTCCAGAGCTATCATCATCAGTTGCTGTAGCCTGCACAACAAACTGACCAGCAGGTTTATTCTCCTCCACAACAGCTTTGAACTTGTTACAGCCTTCGAATTTGGGAGCTTTATCATTTTTATCTTCAATATTGATCTCCAATGCAAACTCGCCCATGCTTTTTCCATCTGATGCCGAAATCTTATATGAGTACTTGGTTTGCTGCAAACGGTCTGTGTTGACAGTTACCAATCCAGTTTTGCTATTAACCACAAATGCATCAGAGTCCCCTGTCATTGAATACGTCAGCAGGTCATTGTCCGCATCAGATGCTTGCACCAGCGTCACTGTTGTCCCCTTCAAAACACTGTCGTCAATGTAAATTGTCTGAGAATTTGGGTTGAAGACGGGGGCATTATCGTTAACATTTTTGACATTGATAATAACCCTGGCTTTTGCAGTGAGCTTTTTGATCCCGGAATCTTGCACTTGCACGTCAAATACATAGTCACGCTTTGTTTCAAAGTCGAGGGGTTTAATATTCTTGATTTCGCCTGTAATAGCGTTGATTTTGAAAGTGTCTTTAAATTCATTGATCGTGTAAATAAGACGGCCGGGCACACAAACGCCAGTCTTGCCACAGTCTTTATCAGTAGCACTTACGGTTAATATCTGAGAATTAACTGGCGAGTCCTCTGGAATTGGTGCAGATCTGTAAACGATCTTTGAGAAACGAGGTGCATTATCATTGACATCGACAAGTTCTATGATTACATTTGCTGTTGCCTTTAGTGGTACAACGGCTATTTCTTGAGCAGAAACTACCAAGGAAAATGCATTCGCATCTGTTTCAAAATCCAGGGGCCTCTGAACTATGATGTTACCACTTTTATCAACTCTGAATTTATCATTTGTGTTTCCACTATCAATGGCATAAGTAACATCAATTCCGGACAAACTTCTTGCTTTCACCGCTCCTACTATCTTCTCAACTGGGGCATTTTCAGACACTTTGAATTTATAGAGCATTTCTTCAAATTTTGGCGGGTCATTGACAACATCAATTGTAAGGCGTATCTGGTCGCTGCTTTTCTGGGGCACACCACCATCAACCGCCTTAACGTCTATGACATATTGGTTCTTGGTCAAAGCATTACGTTTGCTTACTTCTACGTAATGGGTGACAGGATTAACATTGAAAGGAACGTTAGGGGTGATAATTTCAAAAGAAAGTCGCCCCGCATCACCGCTGTCTGCATCTTTGGCAAGCAGTTTAATAACTTGTGTTCCTGGCCTTGCATTCTTGTTAACTTTTGCAGCAAAACTCTTCATTTCAAAGTCTGGTGCATTGTCATTCACATCAACAACTTTTACTTCAACTTCATAATTCACATATCTCGTCTTCTCTTCTTTATTGTAGTTGTTTTCTTGTACTACAATGTCATACTTCTGGACCTTCTCAAAATCTAGCTCTTCACTCAGCGTTATGTCACCAGTTTTTTCGGAAATCTTGAAAGGGTGCTTTTTTGGGTAAATAATTTGGTAGCCACCACGCGGGAAGATTCTCGGGAGGTCTGTTATGACAGCAGTTGATGAAACTGTTGAGTCTTCTGGCACTGGCTTAGTAATCTTCATATGATCAGGCTTGAAGTTGGCGAAAACAATTCTCACATTGACAGTTTTGGACTTCTGGGGTGTACCACGATCACTCGCTTTAACACCAAACTCGACGAAGTTGTTGGCAGAACCAATCTTGCTCCAATCCTTTTTCAGCTTAATGATGCCATCCTTAGGCCCAATCTCAAAATTATCCTTTTGCGCCTTATCTGTAATTTCGTAGGTCAGTGCATCATCAACATCCAGATCATAACCCTCCACAGTCAGCATAACTTCCCCTGCAGTAACCTTATTCGACACCACCTTTTCAATCAAGCCATCCTTTGCGTTTTTGAACATTGGATCATTGTCATTTAAGTTCTCAACATTGATCAGCACATGTGCTGTAGATGTACGATCACTCGTGTCTCTGGCTTCAATAATCAGTGTGTATTTTGTACCTTGTTCCGCATCAAGCTTTGCCGCTGAAGAAATGTAGCCACTGGTTCTGTCAATATTAAACCTGTTGTCAACGTTTCCAGCCAGTATTGTATACGTGAGGGTATCAACACTTATGGCTTTTGTTTGTCCAGTCATTCTTGTGTTTTCCTTGACATTAAATTTGAACTCCTGTAATGCAAACTTGGGTGCTCCATCTTTTATAATAGTTTCAACAATCACGACTGCCTGTCCTGTTTTTGATGGGGTACCTTTATCTGTTGCAGTTACAGTTATAGTATGAGAATCTTGTCTAACAAGGGATATCGTATCCCTGAGAGTGATGACACCAGTTGCTGGATCAATTTTGAATAGATTCATGTTGTCATTGGTTAATGAGTACTTAATTTCACCATTTGTTCCACTGTCCAAGTCAGATGCGACAACCTGGGCCACCCTTTCTCCTTTAAGAGCATCTTTTGCAATAGAATAACGACTGCTGCTAACGCTAAATAAAGGTGCTTCATCATTGACATCTATCACTTTAACAATCAGGTCTTTGTATGCTGAAAAAAGGGCAATGTTTAAGTTAATTTTACAGTGTTTCATCAATTCAGATCTTCTAAACTGTCTACAAAAGCATCCCCCTTCCAAGTAGCCTGCGCAACAAATCGTGAACGTAGAAATTTTCTGTTTGACAGTTATCCATATCCAGCACGCGATTTTTAGTATAAGACCAACTGATGATTCTGATTGACGTACTTCATGGTCAACGTAGGTTTTATCTTAGTTTTATGATAGCTCCTAGCAGCCTTAATTGGGTTATTAGTCTCAGGCACTTTCACTGAAAGGTCTCAAAAGAAGCCATATGTTCATACAAGTAGGTTCTAGCAAGTAAAAAAGATGCATTTACACTGCTCTAGCAAGCAAAAATGAGTACACTGTACAATTGTTGACCTCTGTAAAATACATTTGCAATCAAAGTGATAAAACTCTTTCTCAAAACTAGAAGGGGGCAATTAAATACTGCAAAGATCAACTCTATATCATCCAAACAGCAATCTGCATATATTTTACAAGTATGAGTATACAAAACAACACAACATACCATATCTTTTGTAGCTATCCGTTTCAGTCGCTTTAATGGTAAGTAAATGCTTATCGAGTACTTCATAGTCAAGTGACTTTGCTAACGTGACTTTGCCATTAACAGAATCAATGGCAAACATGTCCACACTGTTCTCATTCCCGTAACTTTGAATGCTGTAAACGATTCCGCCAACTTGATCAAGATCATATGCAGAGAATTGGTGCACAAAGGTACCTTTAGCTGCAAAATTAAACGAAACATGATATCAAAACTTTGAATCACAGCTATCGTTGAATCTTATAACAAAATAGTAAAATAAAATAGAGTCTCTTTCATACTGTCCCCTAACAACAAGAGGTACATTACTAACTAAAGGTATATTTTAGAGAGATTTTCATCAACGCCGAAAGCAATAATTTGTAGGCCAAAGTCAGTTTTAATGTTCTCACAGGATGAACTATGATATACTCAACAACCAGGAAGGTTAGAGATAAGATGTCATATCGGGTCGAAAGAATGTGTATGAAAATAGTATTAATGTGCAAAAATGATACGATGAAGCTATTTCTGCATTCTGTTTCGGCTTGGCTTACACCAGAAAGTATACAAAGACATGTACTAACACACCATAGATTAATTTCTAAACAAGAAATAGCCTCAATCCATCTAACTTCGCGTTTCAAATTGCGTTTCTTTTCATCAATTTTCCTGTTCAACACATTACTCCAAATTCCAAATCTAAATTCTAGGCTTGGAAAATCAGCAAGAAGTTACATGCACCCACGGTAAGCATTTTAAAATTGGTTTATTGTCAATTCAATAATCTTATATCAAATATGAATATGTCAACGAAAGTGCAATGCTAACCTGCATTTTCTGGTAACACTTTCACAACGGGTTTGCTACCTCCGACGAATACCGGTGCATTATCATTTTCGCTTGGAATAGTTGCCCACATTTCCGTTGCTGAAATGCTGTTATCGTACATAAGGGCAATTGTCATTTCAAACGTCGATTGCCTCCATTTATCAAAATCAATTGGCTTCTGTGCGTATGCCGCCTTGGTATAATCAACACAGAAACTGCCATCCACATTCCCAGCCAGAATTTGGTATTGCATAAATTTCTGGGGGTCGTTCTGGATGGTCACTTCACCAATTTTTCGCCCACTTCGTGTATTGTCTTGTAAAGTACCCTTGTAATTCCTATCTTGGAAGGTTGGCGGTGTTTTTGATTCCGCAACGACGTTAACTCTGATCCTCAATTCAGCAGACTTTGGCGTAGAACCTTTATCTTGTGCTTTGAGAACAATACTGTAAGTTGTAGGCGCCCTAAAAGCAAAAGGAAACACTAGTAAGGATTTAAAATATCCATGTCAAATTTCAAGTCCTGGTGACTTAATTGCACGCCGTTTTTGCCATTGCAGCTTATCGATTAACTCCAAGTTGTCACCAATGAATCATCATTGTCATTGTCATTTTAATCATTAAGGCAATAATCATAATCATAATCATAATCATAATCATATTCACATTCACAATCATATTCATAATCAGTTTGCAAATTTCATTTCATTAAAGGTAATTCCCATAAAAAATGTTGTTACTTGTCTCAAAATTTAGGTTGTGAGTTTAAAATGCAGTTAGCAACAAATAAAGCAGTTTGGAAGTGCCCGAGGCCTTGTTTTCTCTCTGACCAGCGGATATTTCGCTGTTTTAACCAATATCGGCTGTCATTTGAGTTCAACAACATAGATCAAACACATTCCTCCTATGAAAATACTGGCAAGTCACTACAAGGTAGTTTTCAGCCAAATCACGACAATTTGACACTAACAGGCAAAAGTGATTATTGCATGGCAAGAGTCACAATCATTTCTTCGTCGCTATTATAACCAAAAAGCTGCGACTTATAGTTAAATTTATAGTTTGAAAGCTGGAACCTTCTTAAGAAAATAGGGAGACAGGACATATTCCGTACCCAATCTTAGGCTTTAAACGCCAATGCTCTACAAAAATGTTTTAAAAACTAAACTTACAAAATCTTTTGAGTCGTGGTCACAATACCAGTTTGGGCATCCGCAATAAACGGCATTGCCGCTAAGGAGCTTAAAGTATATTCCAGTTTTCCGTTATTACCAGAGTCTTTGTCAAATGCACGGTACTAGAAATTAAAAGTAAAACATCAAATTAATCATTACAAACATGAAACTGGCTTACCCTTCTTGGGCGATATGCACCCTTATTGAAATAAAATTTAAAAGGTAATAAAGCAATGTCGTTTGCTAGTTCCGTTAACATTGAGATATCTAGCGGCCTTGCTATAAAAGCATAAAGAAAAATATAGAAGGAATGATCAAAAAAGCTGTAAAGGTTAAATAAAGATATATATATAGGTTAAGATATGAAGGAAAAACAGAACCCAATAAGGTACTGGTCAAAAGAGTTGAGAAAGAATGAAAATCTACTGGTGCCACTTAGTACAAGACATAAGAACACTAGCTATCATAACCTACCATGCTTGTAACTAGCCTGGCATCTGCATTCGTCTGTATTGTGACTTCCACGAAGTTACCGCGTACATTGAAAACTGGTGCATTGTCATTGATGTCTTTGATTTGGATTGTCACTGTTGACTCTTGTACCAAAGCAGGACTGACGCCTGACTTTGATGCTCTGACAACCAATTTGTACTCTGATACCTTTTCATAGTCAAGCAAACCTTTAACTTTTATTTTGCCACTGCTGTCAATATCGAAAGCATTGTCAATATTTCCTCCCACAATACTGTACTGAACAGTTCCATCTTGTACTTCAGCTTTCACAGTCATGACGTCACCAGTTGAAGTACCTTCTGCGACTTTATCATCTGCGCTAGAGGGTGTGACAAAAACAGGTAGGAGTGTGCCATCAGGGTGAACACCAACTACCACTTGTATGTCCTTGTTCTTCGAGCCTGCACCTATAAAATAGTCACAGCATCATATAACTATTCCATAGAGCATACTTTCAACAATTTAGCTGTCAAATTCCCGATTACTTTTTCAAATAACTAACATACCCAAACGTAAAAGATGTTTTCTCGCTAGCAGAGAAAGAGTTCGCCTTCCCATTCACAAACATTTAAAGGGTCAACTCGCTACAACACAAAGACAATCAGATGTGCCATATCTCATCTTAAATCACTTCTGGTCTACATCTGTACACAAGTTACATTGATATCTACGTGGCTGTCCCAGAATCTGTTTGGACGGGCAAACCGAAAAAGGAAATGATGCTTTAGCATTTTGCAAAATTTCTTAACTGAATTATAAAATGTATAGGGGTACGATGATGACCGAAAAGGGCAAAGAAACTGAACAAACCATTATCACTGGCTCTCACAGTCAATTTGTATTCTTTTCCTGATTGCAATGCACTTCCAACTTTAATAAGCCCAGTGAAAGGATCCACAGTGAAACTGTAATTACAATGTATTTAGAATGTTATTAAAATGAAATTAAAATGTAATTTGAGTGAAATTAGAATGCAAAGGTGAAAGGCTCTCGGAGACTTTTGATTTGTCTGTTTTTAAAAGCAGGCGCGGGCTTACGCTAGAATTTTGGGGGCTACCTTCAAACTCTGGCCACACACGTCCCAATTTATCGCTCACCATGACAATTCGCTGGATTGAAAATATTCCAAAATAGTTTTTTACGACGCATAAACCAACCTATCAAGGCACTTTGCTCCTATTACATTTAAATTTTCTTAGCGTAGTTTTAATGACATGATTTGGCAGGCCTATGAGACGTCTTTCCAGGGGTCTCATTCTATGATTTTAAACCCGTTTTATTTCGAATTTACCTAAAAATATCTGCACATGTAAAAAACGTGATGTAGCAGACTGTAACGGTGCACACATTGACTCAATAACAATCATTAAGGAGGGTGTTAATTAAAATTATGATAGATATGTTAAACTATCAAATTTAGAAAGTAAATTAATTTCAAGTGATACGAACCTTGGGGAATCAGCATTTACTATCAGGTTGTAAGAAACTTGGCCATTTTTCTTGTCATCCTTATCTGTTGCTTTCACTTGCAAAACAGATGAACCCACCTCTGCTGTCGAATATACAGATATTGCATATGATTCTTGCATGAATTCTGGCGCATGGTCATTAGTGTCATCAATATTGACAACCAAATACGCAGAAGACCATTGCCTTACATTCGCTTTATTTATAGCTCTGACGGTGAATTTATAAAACGGTGTTTCCTTGCTCCATTTCAAGGACTTCTGGGTTTCAATTGCACAGCTTGAGATGCGAGTGGTAACTTTAAAATGTTCAAGGATGTCTGGTGTGACATCAAAACCGAATTCGCAGGTGAATGAACCAGACGTAGCTGCAGTGACACTTAGATCTGCAATAGTTGCTGATGGAGAGCCCTCAGTAACACTAACAACCTCATTGTATGGTGCAAAATGTGGCGGTTCTGGCGAGGCACCATCATCCGAAACTTCGATGTTTACTGTGGCGGAAGCAGTATTAATTCCATCAACTGCTTCAACTTGCAGCGTGTACGATCGACGCTTTTCATAATCCAGATTCTGAGCAGACAGTTGTCCTGAATTAACAAATAAGAGATGTGTAAAACATTAAAGTGAATAAATTTTTTTTTCAGACTATTGGGTGGGTATGTGGAACGCCTTACACAATTTTCATTGTAAATATCTGTTTAAATGATGTTCTAAAAAGCGGTTGGGATTACAAAAAAATATATACGATGATGAAGGTGTGATGATTACTATGATTATGATGATGGTTGCAGTGTGATTATGACAATGAATCGATTGCTAAATGTGATCGTGCTTTATATATGACCAGCAATGTATCAAGTTGATAACATGATTCAAAAACGGGTGTCCGAGTGCCTGGAAGAGGACATTCTGTGCGGTACTTCTATTGGAAGGTAATCTACACTTAAACTAAGGGAGGTGTTTTAAGGATGTTCAAATTTTCTGTGGGAGGTGCACCTGATGCCCCAGTTTTGAGTTTCCTCCTGTCACATAAATTCACAATTATGCTAAAATGTGGTTCGTGGTTAAAAAGTTACAATGACTGTTTAAATTTTTAAATAAATGATTAAGAAAATAATGAATATTAATTTGAAAGCATGCAGATGCGCCAATCTTGAGTCAATAGATGCCCTTTAAACTGTCAAAAATTTATTAAAAACACGTTCGCCAGGTCCACCTCATAAAGGGCCATAATTTTGATTTACAATGGCAGGAAAGAAATAATTTATTTCTGCGGTGTAGGTCAATGATGCTCAAGAAAAAACGTCTTGAACCAACATGTAAACAAAACTATGGGACAAAGACTTCGCTTCATTTCTGAGATTTCCACTGATATGTTTTTACAAAGAATGTATAGAGAGCATCATTTTATAATCAAAAGGTTTGACTGCAACTTTGAATCAAGCTATTAATAATGCAAAGCATCTATTTTAATTGCGGAGAATAATTTATTATATTTGGCATTAATTATGCATGAGACAAACACTTGCTCGCTGAGCAGGTTGATTCAAACCTGATTTCAATGCATTTCAGACATGTGGAGATCAGGTGAATATAATTTACGCTGAACAAATATGGCAGGGTGCAAGCCAAATATCCAATACTCCAAATGTACTGCCCAGTAGGATCATCTGCAAATACACATGGGGTCTTTGACAATAACAAAAAATTACGTAATGCAAACTGGAGGAGTGGCTAGAGCGAACGGGGGGGGGGGGGTCATGCTCCAATAGCTTACCCAAGAGAGGTGAAAACCCAAAAATCTCTCTATTTAGATGTAACTGCAGTTTCCAAATGGGCATTGTCCCTTATATGTTATGGCCATCTCTGATTCACGATGAAGAGTGTTTAATGTAAGAAACCTTGGTCAGAAACTCAGTACAGAAACTTCGTCAACAATATTGAACTAGTGTTACCAATTCTACGTTAAGTGTTTCAAGCACTATGCAGCTCTTTAAAGACTGACAATTTCGATAAGGCTTGCTTTACATGTTAAGCATTATATTTTTTGCCTACACCTGTCTACAGCTGACTTGCTAAGGCACAAAAAATAATTTCAGACAGATAACATAGTTCCATTATTTCTTAGGTTGTGCAAACCAAGTACCAAATTTCCTTCACCATTATAGTATTGACTGACAATTAAAAGACAGTTCTTTTTGTTGGAGTACATAAGATGGGCCTGCCAACGAACAAATTCGGTTAAAGGGCTCGTATGGATTCTATTTAGGCTGCTTAAAATATACTGCCAATAAAATCACCAAAACATGTCTATGGGCTTAAAAACAGCTGCATTTGAATTTTGTTGGAAATCGCAATACAAATTGCACAAAGAACTTTCATGAGAAAACTGTATAAACATCGCACAGTGAAATAAGTTCATTGAATGTACCATTCAAATGATGTGGTTCCCAAAGACAAACAATAAGCGGTATAGATGAGTTATTGTCTAAAATTTTACTCTCTTGTGAGCTCTACCTTTGTTTCGAAAATCGTTTTACCACAAGTACAAAAATATTGATTTAAAACTTAGATAGAATATTCTAGCTTGGGATAATGTTTTAATGGATAAAACTTTGATAAATGCATATTGAAATCATATCCAATTTTTGTTTTTTTTCATTGCTGCTAAGGCTTCTGACGTAATGCCAAAAAAATGGGAAATTGTTCAAAGGGGCAATCTTTATATTACCAAGCACATGGGTGAGAAAACTGCAGAGCTCCAGTAATAATCAATGAGTCAATAGATAAGAACCAATCTTTAAAAAAAAGCTAGTTTAAAAAAGAAAGGACATTGTTAAAGGGAAGCCAGTTGAGATAAACCTCAATTTCTTGCACGAGAAAACAAATCACGTAATGCGAGTGAAAGATATACGAAACACGGGGCTATAAAGCGGATTGAAATTATGATATTAAGCTTTTAGGCCCAAATGTTTAGTTTAAAAAACCATGGGTGTCTTTGGGAACCACATTAAATGTCTTTGGGAACCACATCATTTGAATAGTACAGTCTACACTTCATGTTAGAGGTAAAATGTTGTTGCCAAATTCTAATTTTAGCACTTCATTTTACTGGGCAATAAACATAAACTAGATACAAGCATGAAATCGGGAAGTGAAGCGTTATAAAATCAAACGCACAAAGCTACCAAAGATTCCCTCATCATCATTTCTATTTGATCAACTGTGTAATTATTTTCAAAGCCAAGTGAGGTCCACAAGAATTTCCCATGGCAGTGCAAAGCCCTATTAAAATAACAGATGAAAGAACAATAGGCATTACAGAAAGATTTGTTTTGGTTTGACAAACCAATGATATTGTCAAGGTTGCAGTCTAGATTCCAGGGGGGATAATGATGGCATAGAACTGCCAATTCGAGATTATAAGTTTTTCACAAAACATTATATCAGAAATAATGCCATGTTGATTCATCAAATTCTGATCAAATCTACAACCATGCTTGAATCCACCTATCCATATTGGTGGTGTATATTTGTATCAATTGTACATTATGTAATCCTGCATCTTAGAAACCAGGACTGGTTAACCATAAAGTCTTCTGATTTATTTTTACAATAACCAAGTGTATTAATGTAGTTTCCCTTCATTCAGCCAACAGCAAGCCAAAGGATTTCCTCCTAAAATTGACCTCCTTAGCTTTCAATGTTTCGCACTGATTTTTAATAAAAACCAAAGCTCAAAGCCTAAGGATATTGTAAGTAATTAGCTGTAATGTTAATTTATTTTTTAGAATTGTATGTAGGATAAATAAACAAGTAAAACTGAAACGAAAACTAAGGATAAGGACCATGAGCTCAGTCGTAATCAACATTAAACCCGGTTTAGAACAGATGCAAGCCAAAATTGTGAGAAAAATACCCCTTTTTGGATCTGCTAATAAGAGTTTAAAAGAAAAATAGGAAAATTGCCTAGGTAGTAATAAAAGAAATATTGGGTTCTCTTAAGCAATCTGCATTAAAAATAAATGATTTAAAATGAATGGAATAAAGAATGGATTGTGACATATGTCTATTGTCTGCAAGCCTCCAGCAGACTCTCAGGAAAGATTTGCCATATTGAGCTATTATTAGTGGCTTCCTAATCACAGGTGAGTCAAGAAAATTCCTCAGCCAAACCCTTGAGCAAAATAATGCTGTGATCTTTTGTGTATCTCTCGTTGCAATTGAAAGGACTGTTAACAAAGACTGATATTGAAAAATATTTCACATGTCTAGGAAAACATAATTGGGGAGATAAAAAAGGTAATCCCAATGAAACTTGTATTTAGGTTTGGCAGGGTAACTATGTCAGGATATTCAGCTAACCATCAACCTTTTCAATTACAAAGCTTAACACTATCCATGACAAATCAAAGGTCAGACAGTGGCTTCCTGTAACTTAAATTTTAAGAGTAAATCTGACCAAAACATCCGATTTTTTTATGATTTTCTTAAAAAAAATGGTACAAATAGATGCTTCTCCCCCAAAATGTGCCTTTAACTGAGGACAACTTTTAACTAAGCACCCACAAAAATCAAACATAAAGAGAAGCTGTTGATGGCTATGGGTAGTAAACTATTATAAGAACAATAAACCAAGTCTTTTTTTTTCAATAAAATCACAACTGCATGTTGTTAAGCTATTTTTAAGGTAAGGTTTGGCTAATGATTAGGACTTCACACATACTCAAAAACCTGCAGTCAGATCCTTTGAAATAAGATCCCCTATGTTTGAATCAATGAAGCCAATCAAACTGAAAATGCATGAGAATTAAATTTTGTTACCTGTGTTTGGATCAATTTTGAACAGATTATCGGTGTTACCAGACTTAATTGAGTATTTAAGTCCATCTGAGCCATCTCCATCTTTAGCAAACAAGCACACCAGACTAGGAATGTATCCCAAATTCTCAGGGACCCTCAGTTGAATGTTTGGGTTTGGAAATGAAGGCTTTTCATCATTTTTGTTCTTAATATGGATTAAAAGGACAGCATCAGCAGTTCGGCCATCAACAGTCGCCTTTACACTGAGCCTTCTTTCAGTTATAAGTTCATAATCAAGACCTACTCTGGTAGTAATAACTCCAGTGTCTGCATCTATCTTGAATTCATTTGCATCACCCTCTAACTTGTATTGAATAACCTTTGTTTCATCAGGAAATGATGCATGGACAGCAGTGACAAATGTTCCGACAGGCTCATGTTCTGTGACACTTGCTTCATACATTGCTTGTGAAAACACAGGGTTGGCTGAGTGGGCTTTGATATTTACTCTGGCATACATCAAGGCGCTTTGCTGAAACTGGTTCTGGTCTTTGGCTTCAACATACAAGTCATAAGTACCAATAGACCTTTTCAAAACCTTTGGGTTCACAACCCCAGTAACTTCATTGATCTTGAACCTCCCAAGGCCAGTGCCTCCAACGATTGCATATCTAACCCCATCTTCATCTTTGGCATCAGCTGTAAACACAGTTGCTGTTGAACTAGCATCATCAAATAAGTCAACATTGATTGTGCTTTGGGTAAATTTTGGGGGCCCATTGTTTTTGGCAATAGCTCTAATCAGGATTTTGATACTAGCAGTGGCTTGCAATGTGCCACCATCTTCTACTTTGACAGAAAATTCAATAGCCTTTTTATTCGGAGTTAGCTTTTTCTCAACAGTTATAGCACCACTAGTTGGGTTGATGGCAAAAGGATTGTCACTTGACTTTGAAACCATGGAAAATGACAGCTTTCCATTGTTATTTCCAGTCCCATCTTTGTCAATAGCCCTTGGGAGCAAGACAAATGCCCCAATAGGCATGTCGTCGCGGACTTTAATATCATAGGTAGGAGGTGAAAACATTGGGGCTGTGTTGTCTGCCGTTGCTGTTGGATATCCTGGTACTTTGACAAGTGAAATTTCAACGGTACAGGTGCTACTACGTGGATTATCAACAGCTCTGTCAGTTACAATAACTTTAATTTTGTAATTTGACTTTTTGGGGTGGCTAAGGGCTGCCGCAACGTAAATTACACCTGTGTAAGGATCAATAATAAAGTCGTTTTGTGTGTCTGGGAAATAATAATAAAGCTGCTGATTTGAGCCCTCATCATTATCGGTAGCGACCACTTTCAGAACAGACGTCATAACGGGAAAATTTTCCTGGATCGTCACTGCCCAGTTTGTCTTTTTAAACACAGGATTATTGTCATTTTTGTCGAGAACCTGAATACGGATTTCTGTTTGAGCGCTTCGCCTTGCCGGATTTCCTCCGTCAACCGCTTGGACTTGCAATTTTACATTAGGTGTGGCCCCGAGTGCTTCCCGATCGATTGTTCGGGTAGTCTCGATTACCAACAACTTTAGGCCAGCAACATCCTTGACTTTAGCCACAAAAATGTTATCGTTGTTCCCACCGACAATCTGATAACTTGAAACACTTGAGCTGTCTTCATCGGTAGCAAAACAATCCTTCAACCCTAAGACCGACGATCCAACTGCGGCACCTTCAGAAATATATCCATCGTAAACAGTTTTCCTAAAAACTGGATCATGATCGTTGACATCTTCGATAGTAACCCGCACAACCTCGGGAGATCCATCCACATTTGATCCAAGCTTCCTCTTAACAACAATAAGTTCATAAGTGTTTTTGCCTCCATTTACATAATTTAATTTCTTTTTCACTGTAATTTTTCCGTCTGGTGAGACGCCAAAGAGTTGGGCCGCTTTATGATTCCCTGCATCAAATAATTTATAACCGTATCCACTGTTTGGAGCCGCTAAAGAAGTGCTTAATGTACTGCCAACTGCGGCGTTTTCCTTAACAGTTGCAACTATCAGTCCTTTCGCAGTTTTCAAAGTCTGAATAGTAAAAAATAAAACAGCAAATCTCCGAAGCGTGATTCCAATCGCCATTTCTATCCAATGTTGGCCTCAGAAGTACTGTAAATAATCCAATAAGTTCTTCGTGAAAATACAGCAAACTTTATAACTGTATATTCAACAGTTATTCTGATGATCTTGTGTTGTGAAATATTGAATATTTCTTCCCGTTATGATATCTTTTCCATAGTTTCCTTTTAGTTTCGGTTAAACAGCCAACATCGGCCTAAATCTTCTTTGTAAATGATTTCAACTGATAGTTTTCAAACTCACTGTCAGCGTCCGGCTCGTCACATGGTACAAACTAGCCAATCAAATATGAGAATCATGAGTAAGGCGCCTATTGTTTTCTTGATACACCCATAAATTCATGACGTCATAATAGCGCCTGCGTAGTATCAACAGTATTGACTAATGCCTCAGCTATTTCAAAAAAAGCAGACCGTAGACAAAATTTTCAAAGATGAGGAGTTTTGGAAAAACCAACGAAAAAATCAAATAAAAGGGCATTAATGAGATATGTATATCTTCTTAATGGTACAAGGAAACTTGGTAGATTTTGCTCCACTGCTGCGGAGCATGTCTGAAACGTTTGGCAATTAACATATATTTGTCACCTGTAATGTATTAACAATTAAACAGCCATTTATGGTAATGAAACTTCACTAACACAAGGAGTACACTGAAGACACGGAAACATGACACCAACTCAACTCATTGTCAAATCATGACGCGCGAATCTCTTTGCGAATATTGACGAGTTGATTTACCCATCAATTGGCCCATAGACTATGCTTGGCCTAAAGCAGAACAGCATTTCACTACCACAAGCCAACACGGCTTTTTTCCTCTGGTAAGCGTAAATGGGGTTGTCGATGGTAAATAGATACTAAATAAATCGTAAATTAGGTATACGCTTATAACTACATCAACACAGTAACAACGGCGTAAATTAGCAAATGCTTGCATTAAAGTTATTATCTACAGTAATGATTTTGGCCTTAAATCAATCGAGTAGCTAGGAGCATAGTTCATATTCACTATGCTAGAAGGCAAGGGGGTACACGATAAAAGGTTTGGTGTGTGAGCACATATCACAAATCTACGAGGTCCTAAAAATTTTCCGACTGTAGCAACCCACGGAATTCGTTTCAACTCATTTCATTTTATAAATGCATTTAAAGAAGTAGCCCTTCAGCCGGAGCTGATTTACAAGGGGCCTTCCACATAAAAACTATAATTGCAATAGATAATAATATCTAAAATAAATTAAGTTCCTGGTTTAATTACATGAATAAAATTGCTAAAGAGCTATTGAAAACCCAATATACAAGAAATTGAAGAAAAGAAGTATATGGAACGAAATGGCATGTGCTGACGATTCAAGCAAAAACGTTTTGATTGGTAATTTGGTATAATTCCCACTAGTTTATACAAAGTTACCATAAGTACTTAACGATACTGAATCCGTGGGTAAATTCCATTCATCATAGCTAATTGGGGTTGGGTAAGCTCTTTTATTACATAAGAGAAAGCTAAAAAAGATTTATAAAACGCCCGACATTTGCACAAGGGAGACTTTACTTACAGGACGAGCATCCTCTGTGTTAACGACCTTTTATTCAATTTGATTTTCTGCTACATTTTGATATAGATTGATACGAAATAATAAAAATATAAACTTGATAATTAGCGGTATAAGAATAATAGGATATTCCACTTACTGCCATATTCAATTTTATTTACATAGTTATGCAGCTATCAGTATTTCGCCGAATTCCTTGCGGAAAGCTCTAAATCTAATTCTAAAATCTTTGGTACAAATTTTTTCAAGATTGCTTGTTTCAGAAAGAAGAACAATAAAATTGTGGCGGGAGCATGTAAGGTGTTTTTATCTATCGAGCAACTACGAGAACAGACTATTTTAGCGCATTATTTCCCGTTTCAAAATAAAAGTCAGTGATCTCAATTTTTGTCTGAATTGTGTTTATAGGTTGTTGGACTGAATTAATTGATATCATTATTTTTTTTTTAATCGTAAGCAAGTCTGTGAAGGCCTGGAGTCTTTTGATAGAGGATAAATGCATTCAAAAACGCAACGTTTTTAGTTTCTTTTCATTAACTGATGAAAAACCAGTCCCTGTAGAGTGAATAAAATGAAAGTAGAAACCCAGAGGGAATTAAGCATTGTAATGAAAATGATACAAATTGTTTAGGTAAAATACGCCGTAAACAGGTAAAAATGCAACTCAAAACTCATCAAGTCATGTTCACACAACACAAACTTACCCGAGGCGAACCCAAGTAAGTTTTAAGCCGGGCTGCAATTAGCCCGGGTTTGCCCTGGGCTCGACCCACTTTTCACTGACCCTGCAACGGAGGTGGGTTCGCCCGAGTTCGCCCCGTGTTTAACTGTCCTGCTCTGAAAAATATTGATTCTGATCAGTGACAAAACTTGCACAAGTAGTGGGAATCAAGAAGTGCTCAAATCATAAGCTTTCAATCCTCTGCGGGTATAGGTATAAGATAAATTTCTGACGGGAAACTTAAAAGAAACAGGCCTTCAGTATATTATGTTATGATTTGGAAAAAGCAAATTGCGGCTCAGTTAGCAACAAACTTGGTTGCTATTTTTCCATATCTCCCCTGCTTTTGACTAGAGTGAAGTAGAATTGTTATTACCATTGAAATTATTATGATAACGATTAGAATTCATAACAGCAGAAATGAGCTAACGAAAGCTTATTTTGCTCTTAGGCTTTAAGTAAAACTGTAGCAAATGACCTAAGGCGCCTATAGTCAGACATCAAAAAGCCAAACGCTGCTGTGTTCTTCATTAAAACACTCGCTTATGAATGTTTCCCTCAGAAAAGAAAATAGAGGTATGTTCAATAAGGTTGTTTCAATAATATGTTATGAAATAATTCGATTTCAAAATAGTGATATTTTCAATATTTCATCAATTTCTTGATAAATATCTTTGCGAATGTCAGTCTTGAAGCTTAAACGCTTGTCATTAATTTTTCATCAGTCATCAGCTAAATCTAAAATACTTACAATTTTGCCAAAGTTGGCTTGAAATTCTGTTAAAGGCTCTACTGAGCAGACCCCCTTCAAAACGCAAATTAAAATATGAACGCCCCAGATTATTTGAAAGCAAAAGTAGTTGTATTTATAAGGAATCAATTATTTAGACTGGGCAAACAATTAGGTATTTTTACAAAAAATGTGTCATTGAATTTTTTACATAATAGCTACGTTAAAAGCGTAGTCTTTACTATAACCACTGGGGAAAAACTTTTAGATCGAATAATTTTGAGCAGTTATCCTTTCATTTTCGACTGAACGTCATAACCTTTTTCATTCGATTTCTAAAGCGCGTACAAACAAGCAAAGACAATCGATAAGTGTGACGAGAGGTTTTTTCTTGAATTTTTGTATCACTTTCTGAAGAGTCAAGGTAACCAGTTAACCTTGAAGGACCACATGACCCTTTGATCTTTAAGGGGAATTAATAACGTATTACGAGACGGGGCTAATACTACAAAAGCTTGATTCATTTTGAGTTCAATTTTTTTGAGGTTCTTTTGCTTCAACATCGTCAATTATAGTACCTACCCCCTTGCAATCTGACCCAACGTATTGCTACTGAACAATTACATTGTTACCTTAGAAGGGGATTATTTGGTTAAAATGAGCAAAGTTTGAGATTCTACTTCCAAAACCGCCCCTCTTTTTCTAGGTCCAGTTGACACTTTTCAAGGGATGTCTAGGAAAAGAGCTGTACAAAAATTGCCGAGCATTGCAGACCATGTTTGTTGCCTGCATGGGGAAATGTTGCCCATTTACCCTTATTATTTGTCTTCTGCTAGGTTCATTGCAAAGAGTTGGTTCCTCCCTTAGTTTAGGAAGCTTAGAAATACAGTACGCTTCTTTAACTGAATTGATAATACTTCCGACATTTTACGTAATATTAATGATGTTAAGCGGCCAAATCCACAATAGTTCATTAAATAAAAGCCTAGCCCCGTTTCAAAACTTCTATGTTCTTAGCAAGACAGACCATGTATCCTCTCAAATATGCATACTGTTTCCTCAGAGTTTCCGAAATCTTCCAACCAAATAGCGCAGCGTATAAGAATATCCGAGATGCAACGGAAAATATTTGATTTAAAAAGTTTGACCTGTTGGCCTGCAACCTTTCACAGTTACAATACACCGATTTCGTGGGCTTTTATATTAGGAAACATTAATCTTAGGCAGGTCTCAATTCCTTGTCTGTGTTTACATGACTCATATATTACTCATTTAAGACTTAAAGGCTCCAAAAGGATTCGAACAACATCTGTACGAGGCTCAAAAGTGCCGCATCCTTCCTCACATGGACTCAAATGGTGCAAGGCATGTAGAAAATTTGTTGAGGGAAATATGACGACGTTGTCTGAGCAATAGAAGAAATCCCTGTCGATACAGTTAAAGAGCATGCGCCGTAGTCAGTTGAAAATAGAGCATAGTTTTGAAATCTGAGTTTTTAGGGGGGGGGGGTTAGGCCGAATTAGTTGTCTGGTTCTGTTTAGACCTTCTGATGAGACCAATAATTGTTTTCCGGGGAGGGTTTCATTCTTTCTTTCTTTCTTTCTTTCTTTCTTTCTTTCTTTCTTTCTTTCTTTCTTTCTTTCTTTCTTTCTTTCTTTCTTTCTTTCTTTCTTTCTTTCTTTCTTTCTTTCTTTCTTTCTTTCTTTCTTTCTTTCTTTCTTTCTTTCTTTCTTTCTTTCTTTCTTTCTTTCTTTCTTTCTTTCTTTCTTTCTTTACAAATATTCCCGCAACATCGCTAAATGTCATCACAAAATTATTGATCGATTACAATATTACTGAATGACGAGCTCTTAAAGCAGAGTTCCAAAACAATTTTGTAAATTTTGTAATTTATATTTTAATTTTATAATTTATATACTTTAGCTATAATTTTTCTTATTTCCTTTGTAATGTTTTACATGTTAATAAATAATTACAACTTTAGTAAAAATACAAACTACCAAGGTGCTAGGGGGGGGGGAAGAAACTATATAACAACCCTGTTGCATTAGCAATGAACTTAAATTCAGTTCCAAAGTCGAAGTCAGGCGAAACGGAGTAAGGAATCGTAGGAAAATTTTACATGAAAAATGTAATTTTTGTCATTACCACTGCAATTGGGTATTATTATTAACGCAATTATGCTCATTTTTCTTGTAATTTTTCGCTATCACCAATTTCGTTTTTATCAATACCATCATCAACTTGATTTACTTTGTTCGCCCATTTGAAATTCTGTTCATTTTTTGTGTCTTCATCTTTTGGGACCAAAAGTAGAATATCGGATCAATGAGCGGCCCAAGGCAGACAAATCGTGTGGCGACCATTAATGATGATGCTAATTCTTTCGTTCCAATCACTTCGAACTTCTGCAATGCAAGCACTGTCAATAGCGGGCACCAAGTGACGATTGTTATCATCAAAAAGGCTGTCATTATAATAACAGCCGTTTTACAACTGGTTGTGTCGCTTCCCTCATTTGCTTCTTTGCTTTTAGGCTCTGTTCTGCTGTTCTTTTTGCTTAGTTGCATCCCTTTTCTTATATAGCGTATTGCATAAATGCCTAGTACTAGGATGCAGATTGTCTTGCAGAAAGTGAAAATGAGTATACCCTTTGTCTCCGGTTGCAATATCATGATAGCAACAATAATTACCGAGAACAGCCAACTGGCAATATTGGCAGCGATGTGAAGCAGATTGGCAACTGAGCACCGATTGGAATCTAAAAGGTTCTTTGAGCTAACGCCGCTCCTTATATGGCATATGAGTATGCATATCATGGATAGCTGATTTACGTTCGTGAAGATGACGACACAAACGAAGCTGGCATCTCTCAGTGCACATGTTTTGCAATCAAATTTCATAAGCATGAAACAAATGTAAACAACGCTCCCCATGGTGAGATTGCAAATAAAAACATTACTCAGGTACAAGCGATGGATTCTCCTGTATAAAGCTTTCATTTTGAGACCTCGCAGTGCAGAAGCATTCAAAGAGAAGGAGGCGATCGCCACGATCAGCCAAAAAAACCCTTCGATTAAGTCCTTTTCAATTTTGGCCATAATTAGTCGATGATTGCATGATACCTTGGAAAATGTTTCATTTAGGTTTGTTGTGTTGTTCAAAGAATGCATCTCGTCCAGACTAAAGCGAACGGAGTTTCTGGTAGCTGAAAGATTTTTACTGACAAGAGTTCAGAACTAACGACCATTGAAATCTAATTCCTGCGTAAGATCGTGCCCATCCTATTGTAATAACCATGGTTCATGTGATCCTCGATCTAAATCTTGATCTAGGCTTAAATCTCTAGTGTGTGTGTACTCAGACAAGATAGGAACATCAAGCCTCGATGCTGTATATGTGAAGCATATTGACTTGGCAACATTCGACATTAACGCTTTTATCTTTCTACCTGTTAAGATCAGCACTGTTAAGATTTGTATCATTCAATTCCTGAAATTTTTATTCATGCTTCTTACTATCTAGATTTTTGCACTGCATTCTGATTCTTGATATCTTTAGTCTAAGTGGCAGCACGAGTTCTGATCTCAGTTTCTGCAAGGTCAAGCAAGCAAATTGAGCTTGTTATCTAAATTTCCACAATTCAATTTCCTCAATTCAATTTCAAATCTAGATGAAGTTTACTGATGCTTTCAACTTTAGTATTGCCATTCTTTGGAGGAAGAGAGAAACGCAATCTGTAACATAAAACAATATCATTAGCATTAAACTCAATTCAGGGGTGGCGCCAGGATTTGCCCGAATACAATACAATACAATACAATACAATACAATACAATACAATACAATACAATACAATACAATACAATACAATACAATACAAAACAATTCAATAAAATACAATACAATACAATACAATACAATACAATACAATACAATACAATACAATACAATACAATACAATACAATACAATACAATACAATACAATACAATACAATACAATACAATACAAAACAATACAATACAATACAATACAATACAATACAATGCAATACAATACAATACAATACAATACAATACAATACAATGCAATGCAATACAATTCAATACAATACAATACAATGCAATGCAATACAATTCAATACAATAGAATACAATACAATGCAATGCAATGCAATGCAATGCAATTCAATGCAATGCAATACAATACAATACAATACAATACAATACAATACAATACAATACAATACAATACAATGCAATGCAATGCAATACAATACAATACAATACAATGATGCCCACCGATATTTGGCTCTTTACTAGTTAATAGGAAAAGTCTGCTGCCTTTCGATCGATCAATCGATTCACTTTCAAAGACTCAGTCACATGCTCCTAATCGTAAATGTAGCCTTGCCTATCATTGTTGCGCAAGGAGACAATCACTTGGTTGAAGAACCAAAGAAGTATTACCAATGCCTACTTATCTTAGAAGTGCTCATTTTAAAACTTTCAATTACGATTTCAAACTACGATTCACGGTTTTACATAATATTTCATGATCGAGTTTCATTTTATATGAGATGAATATGAATTGTTTACATGTTATGTTTCATGTTCCTGAAGCATCTTATCAATAAAATGTCTTTACAAGTTGCTTCTCATAATCACTGCCAAATTTAAACTTTTGATGACTTTTAAGTATCTTCAAAAAAGTTATAATCATGAATAAATTATCAAAAAATTCTTCAAATCAAAAATGGTTTTAGAGAGTTTTATTTGTATAAAGATTGGGATCTTTAGCGCTACCTTCTAGTAGCATTCCTTTTATACATTTGCAAATTTCATTTAAGGTAATAACACAAAGTAACGCAATACAAATTTGATGAGCGGACCACAAGCGTACATGACTGTGACGTTCTTCTTGCTTACTCAGATCGACAAAAATAAGTAATATGTTCTTCAAATCGTCAATCTCAATAATTCAGAGGCCAAATAGGTTTTTTGATTTATTTCTAAAAAGTTAAACATTTATATCAAAAGGTGTCTGTTGGAACCGTGATGTTTTAATGCAATATTTACTAAAGACAACATGTTCAGTACTACTTTATTCTATTGAGTTTTTGGACATATTTTGACTAAAATTTTATGAACTTTTTCCCCATATTTTCTTCTGGACACGTGCTCTTTATTGTAATTTATTTGCGTCGTTTACAACAGAGCACACAGTTTTGAATGTCTTACGTAAAAAACCTAACACATCCAAATATAAAACACGCAAATTATAATCCGTAGATAATAGAGTATGAATGTCAAATAGTAAATAAGTTTAATTAAAGATGAAAAAAACGTGAAAATTATGAATTAACAACGTGCTTAACAACCTTAATATGCCGGCTTCAGCCTGCTCTTAGTCTATCCCTAATTTTTTGCCAATATCCAGGTTGGTGTCCTTCAAAAATACGTTTCTAATTAAAAAAGAGAGTATACAGTTCTTATAGATCTTTCAGATATTCTTATCGGCCATATTCCTCCGGAATAAAGCAAATTTAATTGACGCAAGAAAGGGAAAATGTTGATTATTGATAAAGCAATGCTTTTAGGAAATTCAGGCATCTTAAAACCATATTGAACCGAAAATAAATGCATCATGTTTAATTTCATGCTTGCTAGAAGTTGATGTAAAAGTAAGATATGTTTCATTTACTTTCATTTGGATTCTTTGAAGGTTTGAGTATCAAAAATATGTTGAATTGTAAGAAAGCCATAAACTTGAACGTCATTCTTGCTATAAATGAATAAAAACTATTTTATTTTTCTTAGCTATATCAAAGCTATTTGAGTTACTTACAGAAATGCAAGGTGATAAGATAACGAACCTCTTCTATTTGAAAACAAACGCTCTCTATCACTTATCATTTGATAAGAATGTTCGTGTTCTATCTCACCATCTCTATTCATATCCAACCCTTATACTGTTATATTTATCAACATCAAAACAATCTATTCAGTATTTACCATGAATACTGTCCTTGCTGTCATGTTACTGAAAGTGAACACCAGTCTGCTTTTTTGATGGAATTCAATGCTAATGAAGACCAAACTTAATACAAACCCAAGAGCATTACTCCTAACTTTTAAATTATCAGCTTCCAGAAGAGCAAAACTGGCTTTAACAGTGCAGTATTTACAGCAAAATCAATTTCGGCAGATCAAGTTGTAAAGTTGGCAAGGCAAAAGTGCTGTCACTCTCTCAAAAACAAAGCATTAAAAGATGATCTTGTAAATCCATGCTCTTAAAGCAAATAACAGTACCGCAAGACGGAGGCACTGATTATGGTTAAAGGGGTAAGGGGTACAAATGCTTACCTGGAGGCTAAAGGTTGTCCATCTACAGCCTCAGCCACCATGACAAGTCTATATGTCAATGCTTAAGCGGCCAGTGTTTTAATCGTAAATTTCAAAGGCTGTTTTGAAATTTGTTTCACATTTTCTAGGTTAATACTTGATGTTCATGACCAAATTAACATGTATGATATAACATGTAGATTAATTGGCATATCAACGTTGTTTATGGTTTTGTTCAAAAACCGCATGTGGCCGAATACGTCCCTTAAGCAGAGAAGCAACAACTTAAAAAACGACCAAAACATGTAAGCTAAAACAACGAGAGCTTGTACTCGGTTTAAAACACTTCAGAAAGAAATGGTTTCAGGCTCTTCTTGTACTCTTATCCTTGTATCTTAGATATATTAGGATACTTTGACCTATACATTCTATTTTAATTAACCAACAAATTTGAATTCAAATTTACTTACAAAAAAGGTTCACAAATACATGCGACATGTAATGGAATTTTTCTCCGCAGCTTACATTTCACAGATACCAGATAACCAAAAACAGGTAGCTAATAGGTGAAACTGCATCTACCAGTTTTCATTTGCCTTTTAGCTTTCATCCACAAACAATTCTACTGATTGGCCTACATTGGCAACGTCATTTTGCCAAACTGTCGTAAGTTGCTCTGCAGTATGACGCCCTCTTAGCCTTTTTCTCGGCTTAATTTGATCGACTAAGTCTCTTAATTGTTGGGCTTTGCAATCAAACCTCGATCAAAGTACAAAAGCAAGCAACAGGACCCTGACACCTGATGATAATAACACGCGCGTTGTCAATTAAATCAGCTACCGCCTACTTCTTTTTCATCAAAGCCTTCTCTGCATATTGAAAATAAACGAAGGAGGTTTTATGAACAGGGGGGTGGCCTTCAGGCATTTTAAGAAGGTTTGTTTTAAGGAAGGGTGTCCTCCACGAAAGATGGAGGCATACAAAGATAGAAACAGGCAAAGATAGAGACATAAAGGACCTCTTTTACAGGATTAGGACTGGTGACAATCTATCGTTTTCATAGTCAAAAGGGGAGAATAGGCCTAGTGATTTAAATGAGAAGACAAAGGACGGGGCATGAGCGAGGCAACTGCTCACCAATTAGTATATTAAAAGGACTCTCGAGACTACAATAGCATCGATGCTGAAACCAGACAAGAGTTTAGGAAAACATCTCCCCTTTTTATTTCCACTCTTTCTTCGGAATTGGTTGGGTATGTTCATCAGTATGGTACACATCAAGTCATCAAATCCATAAACTGCCCTTGAATATAGTTTTCTATCCCTGCACTATGAATGCTATAAAAGCTTTATCATTAAATGATAAAAATGTTTCAAATTAATGAAAAGATATTAGAAAGGGTGAGGTGTTCACGAGAGAGCCTTATATATTCACGGGGGGGGGGGGGGGATTTAGCTCAGCAAAGATACCAGTGTGGTAATGACAGAGCTTTGCATTAAAGGCATACCAAATGATATTTAATTCAATTGAAATTTGCATGCTTAACTTACTTAAATGTTTCATTCTCTTCATTAATGACCGTAGTTATTTCTCGGGTCGGATCCTTCTTCTACTCTATTACATAACACGAAATAATGCAAATTGATAATTCTATGATGTTTAGCTGAACACATATCAACTGGAATAAAGAAAATCTAATGAATTTTGCAGGTGCTACCACATGTGCACTTTATCTGATGATCTACCAATGCAAATTAGTTTCCTGTAATCCAACCATGAACAATACTTTGTCAGATAAACTCCCACGTGAATTGGTTTAAACGATTTTCAACGTATTCCATGTTAAAAGACTTGACAGGAAAAACAAGATTTCCCAAAAGAAATTAATTATCAGCAGCTATGTAGCCTGATTCTGTTTCATCACGGATTGGTTTCATAACAATTGGTTTTCATTCGTTGAATTCTGATTCACTGTCTGCCAACTCAAAGCCTTACAAATGAAATGCTATCCTAAAAAGGAGAAGCTGGAGAAAGGGGGAATGGGACACTTCGTTTCTTAAGTGCAAACTTGTAGTGGCGCACCTTACCATTTTCGTACAGTTTTAGCGCACTTGCACCTGAGGTGCGGGGCTGTTGGCGCACCCGAGATCCTGTCAAGATCGGTCATACTCTGCAAAATGGTTCCGTCATACATACATACATATACATATACATATACATATAAAATTTGATGTTGTAAGCGCTACTGCGCTTGTTCATTAATCTAATTAAAATGTTTTATTTCATTAATTTGGTTAGAGGTGACTCAATAGCTGTGGTAGGGATTTATCGTAAAAACGGGACCTTCGGGAATTTGGAATTTCCAAAACTTGGAATCCATAATAAGGGGGTTTACATTTATTCCAGACCATTTCCATCAGCGGATGGGCCACCTCAGCTCTTGATTCGTGTAACATCGTTACAAAAAACAAATACGCTAAACAAAAAAATCCATTTTTAATTTCTGGTCTTCCCAATGCTTGTCAAGCCTGTCAGTGGCGCCGTGGGAGCACAGTTTTTGGGGGGGCCAAAGGCTCAAATTTTTCGACAACGAGACAATTTTTCCGACAAAATCAATGGCAGTGAACCCCCTTATAATGTCTTGTTTCTCAAGGTATCTTAACATTCAATGAATAATCTTGTGATGTACTGAAAGAAGGAGAAATCTCGATAGAGAATTTAAGTCTTGTAACATTTGAATTCAGAGTACTAACTTCTTTCATAGCAATGGTGTTTTTGCAAAAACGTCATACATCTCATCAAAATTTAATGATTTCGACATACTTTACTTAAAGCTTGACAGAATAAGGGAATTTAAATATCCAGTCCCATGGCTGACCGGAAACAATTCATAACAATTTTCAATTTTGAGAGTGTCCCTTCACTGTCATTTGGTTGAGCCTATAGGAAGAGTGACAAGAATCCTATATAAAGTGTTCAAGACTTTCTTCAATAAATCTTAATGCTGTGATGAGGTTCTCCCTTCGCAAGGTCCTTATCTTTTCTTTCAATTTCTGCTAAAAAGGGGTCTCTCCTTTCATCTTCACCTAAAAAACATATTCTTCTCTTTGGCCACATTATGGAATGCATCATCTGGTAGGCCATCAGTTGTGATAATCTAGCAGAATTGTTCTGGATCGAGCAGCGCAAATTTACAAAGTATGGCTTTATTGATGACAAGGCTTTATCAATTGACTAGATGCACGTTTTCCGTCAGTATTTGGTGTTTGGATTCTCTTCACTATTGTAATTGGAGAGCTCTTCACTCGCCCTCTACCTTCTCATGAAACGTTTTGCTAGAATATCTTGCTGCACTATTTGTGCCTGCTACTGTCTTCTTTGTTTCAGCCAATACTTTCGTATAATCACTTCGCATTCGAGGTAACGGCCCCCCCCCCTCTACCGTCTCGACTAATCTTACCGCAAAGAACAGATAGATTTGCTATGACTGAAGAATATTTGAAGCAGGGTCGGTGATAGCGAAAATCTTCCGGAAAACATGTGCTGTCATTATGGTTTCAAAAGATAAAAATTTGTTTTGAAGATTACAGCGTCAGGGACCGTTTCCCCGCTCACGTTTGACTACCGGCACTGCTGTAACATATATAACAAGCAGTTCAACAAGTCCTCTGAGCTTGCAAAACGCATATTCTCAAGGGCTTTTGAGTGCGACCACCATCTAGTGGTTGAAATCCTTTGCGGGCGATGGACTCTTTGGATGCCCCTCTCTTCTTTTACTCTTTTGTATTTTTTTTTGTGAATCATGGCGGAAAAATGAACACGAACGATGAAAAAAATTGAATCAATTAATTTATTGTTTTCCAACAAAAGGAAGAAAATGACAAAATTTTCCGATGGGCCTTCCCCCGGCCACTTCACCGCTGACTTTGATGTTGCAAACTGTTTCTTGTAGTTTTATACATTTATTACAAGATATGAACTTTCTACAGCACTGAATATTTGTGGAAAGAACACTTTTTAAATTTCACAAATATGAACTAAAAATTTTCCGACAAGTATCGAAATTATCCGACAAATTTTTTTTCAGGGGGGGCCATGGCCCCCCCTGGCCCCCCCGGCCACGGCGCCACTGAAGCCTGTTCTTAAAGATGTTCAAATTTTTCGCTTGGACTACTATTTCTGGCAAATTATTCCATGTATTGATGCATCTCTCTGTGAAAAAGTTCTTTCGAATATTTAACCTTGATCTAGATTTTACCAGCTTTAATTGATGCCAACGTGTGTCATGAAAATCTCTTTGATCTACGCTGAATAAGTGTGTGGTGTCAACATCATACTTTTCATTTAGGTATTTATATACTTGGGTCATATCTCCTCTTAGGCGTCGAAATGACAGTGTTGGTAAATTGACAGCCTTAAGGCGTTCTGGTTAAGGCGTTAAGGCGTCATGACTCGTGTTGCAAGGGTCATGGTGCTTTGCCTTCTGAAATCTTGAACAAAAAACCATATCGCACAAAAATTGTCCAGTCGAGAAGAAGATCCACACCCATGAGTTACGTCCTCGATTAACCTTTGAATTGTAGGGCTCTGGAAGCCACCACCGCATGTCCCTGCGTCTGGCTGGAGGATCACAGCACACCTACATCAGAACGAGGGATATTCAGCATGGAGTCATGACGTTTATGTTGCACAGGAAAATGGCGGTAGGATTTCTCAAACTTTGTCGTAACTCAATTCTCTGATTGTCGTGACTCGATTGAGTTTGTATCAAGATAAGTTTAGTAACTTTATTCGTGACTGCTAGTTTTAATAGAATTGAATTACTTCTCGATGTCGGCTTTTGAGTCCATCGATCGTTTGGAAGGCTCTAAACACGAAGTCGGTGGCCTAATCATCAAAAAGAAGGTGAATGCTGATGGAGAGGACACAAAATTCAAACGACCTTCGGAGAGTTTGTTAGGATTGAAGAAGCTTGCAGATGAAAAGAGGCAACAAAAAAGGGAAGAAGAGAAGGCAAAGCGCAGTTTGCAACACAGATCAAGTTATAACGAGGAAGAGGAGGCCGATTATTCGAAGAAGAAAAAGCAGAAGAAAGATGAGAGACATTATCGATCTTATAAACCAGAAACGCCATCACATCCTGGTGGTGTGAACGAAGAAGCACAGGCGAGAATAAAAGAGAGATATGAAAGAAGTAAAGATAAAGGCGTCTATGCTGACAGTAGAGATTCAAGCAAGAAATGGAAAGATAACAGAGATTGTAGGAAGGACCGTAAAAGAGAAGAGAAAAGAGAGAGAAAAGAAGAAAGAAAATCAGATAGAGATAGACCAGATCGAAAACATGATTATGAGAGAAGAGGTGGAGGACATTCTAGCACGAGAAGAGGCTATGAGCAATGGGAAGACACACCTAGTAGAAGTAGGCGATCAGAAGGTTCATCTGAAAGAAGCACACCTAGAATGAAGACTCCAAGAGGTATGGGTAGCTGTTGTGTTATTAACGAGTGGGGTTAGATGTTTTGAATAGGACGAGAGAACACGCCTTAGGTTCTTAGCACGTGTAATCAACTTAACTTTCATACAACAACAACAGCCTTATTTATTCTAAGGATAATAATCATAATCTTAATACAACAATGCCCAGAAAGTAAACTACAACATTACCAAATTTTTGTGTCTAAGATGCACCTTTTATCAAACTTTTTACAGGTTTGTTTGTAGGTGCATCTAATAATGTAAGATTGGTTTTTCCATTCATTTCATTTGTAAGGCAAAGTGCTGTTCACAGGTATCACTTTTGTAAAGTTATCTAGATATTTTTCCTCTGCACAACATCATCAGCATGACATGTGAAAGCACTGTATGGAAAACCAAGTACCTTTTATTCTACCGGTCTTTAGACTGGAGGAAAATCTTGAATAAATGAATTAAGTGATCAAAGTTGGTTTAAGGCACTGGAGAATTCAAGGTTAAGTGTCCAAAGTTGAAGCATGCTAATGGAGGAAATCTGAAAGTCCATGATTGCCCAAGCTATATGGCATGGTGCCTAGAAAGAAGAATGAGACCAACATGCACCTGCTAAGTTATGTTTTGTTAACTGGAAGATGGGTGTGCAAAGTCAAACCCTGAATAACAGAACTCTGGTATTGCAACTGCAGTTGTCCATTTATGAGCAAAACTAATACCAATTATAAAAATTCCGCTACAGAGCTCTTCTGTTCCTTTTATGATTCAAATTAATACATGACATTTACAAATACTAAGAAAAAGGAATACAATTTATGCATAGTTAGGAATTGAAGCACTTGTTGTCTTATGATTCTAGCATGGAATTACTGTTTAAGGGCGTTTCTTATACATGCATGTGTCTTAAATGTGGAGACATATAGTATTTTCATGCAAGAACTAAATTTTACTAAATCATATTGGGAGAGAAATTCTGTTCACACTTTGAATTGGGCTTAAATTACTTTATATAGGTATTCACACACCTTCACGGACATCTTGGGAAGATGAAACTCCTGAAAGATCAAAGTGGGACATGATAGAATCACCTGGCTCTTATAGATCTGAGAGACGAGAAAGAAGGTATATATACATTTTAAATGCATTTACTGAGCTTAGTTATATTCAAAAGTTTTTGTTATTTCTTTAGTTAGAAAACATCTAACATTTTAATGATCTTTGGAGTGAAGAGATAATAAATATGCATTGTTAAACCAGCCTTTCAATTCTGGTGAAATTTAGATGATGATTTTTGTCGGATAACAACGATAGATGTCTTAATAATTTTAACAAGGTCTAGTCAGCTTTAAAAGAGCATGCACTATGAATATTTTGGAAAATTAATAACCATTGTCTCTGCCTCTGGAGCTTTGGAAAGGAAAATTTCCTGAAGAATTGGTAGCTTTCTAGTTCAGTTTTCTTATACACAAAAGGTTAGAAAGGAATTGTTATGCCCTATCTATCTAATCAATATGAAACAAAAGATAAAAAAGATCACATTTACAATGTAGTGAATGTTGGGATACATTTTGGTGCCATTTCAATAACTGATATTCACTTTTTTGTTTCTTTTATTTGGATTTTGTTTATATTTTCCATTCAGCTCACACAAACCAGGGACTGCTGAAACTCCCAGATTCACACCAACATACAAGTACAATGCTTGGGCTGATGATAGAAGGAAACTTGGCACAACACCAGGGTCAATCAGAAAAGGTCAGTTTAGATAATGGTCAGATTTTATTAATTTCAGGAAAGGTCCTCCAAATATTAGGCCTTTTGATGTTATTTTGCTTGTCATGCTTCTCTGACATTAACCATAAAATTCATTCATAAATTGTTATTTCTTTTACCAGGTATCCAGGCATATTTCCAAACATTTTTCTCTCTTTGAAACTTACCTTCCAAACAATTGAATTCATGCATAATTACTTGTGGCATGCAAAATAAGGGTTAGATACAGTTTGAAACCATGGAAAACAAAATATCAAAAGTTTTACTGTAAAGCTCTACAGCATCACCTTAGTTGATATTGCAGACTATAGTGACCTATATTTTTAGTTTTACAGCAAACTTTTGGTTAATAGTTTCAACTGATAAACTGATACTTAAGATAAAAAAGGGTGAAGATGTGCAATATCTTTGCCATCAAAGATGCAGAAGGGTATAGATATGCTGTTGCAAAGTTTAACTTACAACTGATTAAAAGCTGTGAAAGAAGGGTACTCGAATTGTTTTTTTAAAATGAGGAATAGAGAGGTTTTCTTGGGTGCCACTCCATGAAGCTTAGGATATTTTTCATTTATTCAAAATTCAAAATTCAACTAAACTAAACTAACAATATTGAAATACAATTACAATCATAACAACAATTCAACTAATTAAATGTATTAATTAGTTGCAAACAAATTCAGTGCTTCTTTTTCAGATTATTTGGCCATAAAACTTCATCTGTTATTTGTTGATTCACTTTAATAGTTTGTTTCTGTGTTCATTAATCTCAATACTTCTGTGTTAAGTGTTAATTAAAAACATCTGTGCTATTATTATATCTGTTTGACATCGCATGTCTACTACATGCCTTTCTCAACGTTTTTAAACATTTCAGAATGTCCCTATCCTGTATATATAAAATAATTAAATGGGAACATGCACTTAGTCCTAATCTATAGCCAAGACTGTTGGCAGCTCAGCTTAAGCATTACATTCATGGGGAAGTTTCTTTAGAAAATTTATGTTCTGGGTATTAATTTCCTAGTATTTTATCATTCTATTCACTGTTTCAATCTAATTGTAATTCAAATGAATTTCTTTCCTTTGTTGATAATATTGTGACATTTTTCTTTATACAACTTGATTATTTCTTCTAGAAATTTACCATATGCTCTAGTACAAAAAAGCATTTTGATATTTTGATTTCATGTTTCACAATATTATTTTTGAGAAGTGCAATGTAAGTGAAAAAGAGTTCTGATCTTAAACTGGTCTTTTTTGCTTGGTTGTCAAACCTGAGGAAGATTTTTTCCAGTTAGATCAGACAGAATGGCTAGCAATTGGAACAAAATAGAGGCTGAGTTTGAAAATTGAATGATGTTTGTTGCCGCATACAAATGAAACAGCATTCTTCAATATCACTATGATAAAACATTTCAAGCAAACAAAATGCATTGACTATGTCAGTTTCTTAATAGAAATGTTCACACAAATTTAATAGACACTTTATCAATTTATCAAAACACAGGAAGAAGAAATGAAGATGAAGATGATAGCAATGAAGGAAGCCCAGATATGGACAAGCAACAGTGGGATGAAGAACAAAAGGTTTTTGAGATTTTTCAATCCATTTCATTTATGAACCTCTATTTTATGTAATGTCAAATTCTCTTTTCAGCAACTTGTTTCAAAAGATAACAATGCAATTATTGAATGGAAAGTAAGCCGAAAAAGGAACAATGTCATTTTCTTTGAATTCAGATAAGAATTTGCTCAAATCATTTTCTACACTAAAATTTGGTTAAATTTTTCAAAAGTTAAAAACATTGAAAATGTTCATTTTGTGGTTCTTTAATAGGGTATTCCGTTTTTGTATAAAGTAAATTAGAGAACAAAATAGCAGGCTGCTTACCGGACTCTTCAGGCTTGCATGCGTTGATTTATGTAAGCGAAAAATGCAAGGAACGGCAGAAAACGGCAGGAACATAAGACTTAAGCTAGAAAGTTAGTTTGTAAAAGTATTATATTGCCTAGACATACGAGGCATTTTCAGAGTATCTGCAATCTCAAAAATTGGGCACAATACTCCGAAGTAGACCTGTATGCTGGGTGACATATAGGTTGTTTGTTGTGTTTCTCGCATCTATCATTACGTTTTCGCTCTACAGAATAGAGTTAACGGAGAGCAATTAAGATTTGTTTGTTTTAATGTCAGAGACTTGATCGTGCTTGGTATGACATGGATAATGGTTATGATGAAAACTCAAATCCATTTGCTAATGTTTCGGATGAATATGCAAAGAAAAGAGAAGAAGCATTGAAAAAACAAAAGCAGAAGAAAATATCTGCAAGAGCACGGCAAGTCAGAAAAGTAAGCCCAAAAACAGTTTTTTATGTTTATTATTCATATATATATATATAGACTGAAATTTTGTAAAGGTATGTCAACTGATAAAGTTTGCTGTATTTCTAGGGTATTGTTATTATTTTGGCTGCATTGTCTGCATCTAATGTTATGTCTTCATTTTAATTTGTTTCCCCTGTTATGATTGTTTTTCATTTTGTGCATGAAGTTTGAGCTTGTACGTAATATAAAAATGTAAAATTTTGTAACTACTCTCTGGAATATTATTATGTTAGAGATCGATGGATTCCTGTAGGGAGTGATTTTGAACTTGCTGGGAAAAGTTGCAATTTGTCTATCTTACTAACATTCCTTTTCTTCTAATAAAAATGTAAATATAAATTAACAGGACAATGAACTCTGGGAAACGAATCGTTTGTTGACCAGTGGAGTTGTTCAGCGGACAGAATTTGATGAAGATTTCGATGAATCGGATGAAGCAAAAGTTCATCTTCTTGTACACAATATTGTGCCACCATTTTTGGATGGGAGGATTGTATTCACGAAGCAACCGGAACCTGTTATACCCATTAAGGTAAGAGTCAATAATATAATAATAATTTACTTATGGATAAACATACTTGCGAAGAGACCCTTCTAAGGTTTTGTGGAAAGGCAGAATAGGCAGTTAAAAGAACGAAATTGTGAATTTTTTAGTATACAAATATTGTATTAAATTTGATAGAAGAATTTTCTATACATTTAATAATTCACAAGCAAGAAATGCATTATGAGCAAGGCTGTATAGTCTCGCTGTGTAAACCAACATTCTCAGGCAGAAAATTCGTCACAAAGCCATAGCAATAAAGTTTAGAAAGTTTAAGAGAAAAAAGCTTTCCCCAAATCATGGACCATTTTCCATTCATTCTATTCATTTAGGACCCGACCTCTGACATGGCAACCGTTGCTAGGAAAGGATGTCACGTGGTAAGAGTGCACAGGGAACAGAAGGAGAGACTAAAGGCGCAGAAGAAGGAATGGGAGCTTGGTGGAACGAAATTAGGAAATATCATGGGAATTAAGAAAAAAGATGACGATGAGGTAATTTTTGGTCATTCATCTTTTGGGTTTCATAACCTATTACGTCTCATTTATTTTCGTGGTTAAGGTACAATGCAGAAACAATAGCATGTCCCAGTCTAAATAGGACAAAATGAAGTTTTATTGCGCTGGGCTGAAAGCTTTGATTTGGATAGAGTGAAATACTGTAACATCGCAATTTCTATTTTTCTCATTATTTGTGCAATGTCAATATCCATTATATGAAATCTTATAGAACAATAAATGATTGATCCATTGCATACATTTAGGTAGAATTGCTGAAAATGGTAAAAACATACAAGCTGTCTTAGTCTCGATCAACGTGTTGTATATAAGCTATGTATTATTCAAACCTATGCAATAGGCATAGCGTTCAGACGCATTTTTTGCAATGCTTTTAGATGACATAATCATATTTTGAAGGTTCCAGCCAGTCGCATTCACCTATTTCTTGGTTATAGACTGAAAGTAAATCCCCTTTGCCTGCATAAAACAGATTTGTAAGCCTTTTGGAGTAAAAATAAAGTTGGCATAGTCATCCAAAAATTTTCCCACTGTCTCTTTTGTCAGAAGTTGATATCAATATGTAATTGTTTATTTTGCTGTCTATAATTTTGTTTCCTTTACAATCCAAACTGGACGTTTAACTTTCTTGAAGATTGTTGGGCAAATAATTACTCTTGGTGTGCTGCGTAGTGGTTTCGTTGTGGCATGCAAGTTTGAAACTGGAGTTTCCAAAGCTTTAGAAGAATGACATTTCTTTTGCTTTCAGGATCAACATAGAAGTGGTAAAGATTACAAAGCCAGTCAACGCTACGCAGATGTTATGAAAGATGATAATGAAGGCGTGAGCGATTTTGCTAAAAAGAAATCCATCAAAGAGCAAAGGGAATACCTGCCAATTTTTGCAGTCCGTCAGGAAGTACGTTTGATACGTGGAATTATCAATCTTTTTGCATTTCTGTGAGATGAGGCATGAGATTTTGTGTTTCTTGTTTGAAATGTTTAGCTACGTTAATGTCTGTACAATGATTAGTATATTTGGTCATATTTGAAAACAACTTTTTTTAAAAAAAAGGCTTTAAAGCACAAACATTTATCAGTACACCTTAGTTCTTGTTATCAATCTGAATATTCAATGTTTTTTAGTACGAGAAGCTTGCTATATTTCATCACGAAAAGGGTGGGCTTGGCTAGCCTCAGTTTCGAAAAGAGGCCTCTCTCGACTTAACACATTCGCCATTTTTCAGGGGTTTGGTTCCATTTCCTTTTCTTGAGGCTGACGGCTAAAAGCCTGCGTATAGACGGAAACAGCTTTTGCCGCCGAGAAATAGGTGGTTGTATTGGTTGCAATACAACTGAGTTTCTTTTGGCATAAGCTACTTGAGTCTGCAACCTAATTGGTGATACCGGGTCGCGTATAGTTAACCCTTTCACCCCTGGACGGGCCATATGGCCCAATGACAAACTTGGAAAAAGATGATTTTTCAGGGGGTTAAGTTCAAAATATTGTTAATGTTCTGATGGCAGTTTTCTATAATAGTTTACGCTTTCATCAAAGTTATTTGACTCTGTTCCCCCCTGAAAAGCTAAGAAGCGTAGTATTATATGGATTTTAACAATTAATTGAAAATAAATCCGGGTGTGAAAGGGTTAACGTAATTCATGAAACATGGTACTGATGTTTTGCAACCACCAGTAAAATGCCCTCTGTAGGGTTAAGGGTCCATTAAAGTAGGGCTTTTCATGGACATCTTGACCTTTTTTATCTAGGGATTCCTAAGTTAATTATATCGTCTAATTGTGATCGATATTGTCTGATCAGAATATTGATATGTGGAGATTTATTTAATTCTTTGGCCATGGAATGAAATCAAATTTAGATATAAGCAATCTTAATTGAAGCACTTTGTAAAAAATCCCTTGGTAACAAATCCAATTTTTACTTACAGCTTATGCGGGTGGTTAGAGATAATAACATCGTCATCATAGTTGGGGAGACTGGCTCAGGAAAAACGACCCAGTTAACGCAGGTTTGTTACAAAGTGATACTGTATTTTGCAGGGAGTAATTAAATATCTGATCAGTGGTGCATATATCAGAAAGTTCTGTTTGCGAATAGAATGATGTTTTAAAAGTCTTAACTTAGAGACATGGTCACCGCTATGTAACGCAAATTTGTTCTTTGTTCTTGCCCTATAGCCCTCTCTGCCAATGTGCATAGGAGAGGCTCAATATTGTCCAACATCAATGACGTTTAGTGTCAAATCCGCGATTTTAAAACGTTCTTTTTCAAAGAGGAGAAGAAACAAGAAGGCGAAATCCTCTCTTATTTCGCTATATTAAAGGATCAATCTTCTATTTGTTTTCTAATTTGCGTTACGTACCCCATCTATAATAGCAATCAGCTACTTAGTATCTTGGAGAGTAAATATCCAAATATGTTGATTATTTTCCTTGCTACGATATTTTACATTCAACAACAGTATTTTTTGAAAAATCCGATCCTCGTCTTATTCCTTTTCATCTTGGCTTTCTAATAAATCAAGGTCCCCACCAGGGTCTTGTGCGAGAGGGGCATATGCATGGATCTGGTGGATTATAGAAAGAGCTATGGTACTGCTATTTTGCAAAGACTTGCATTAAACCTAATGAATAGTAGCAAAGATGTACCTCTTAGAAACCCAGGCAATTATAAGTTTTTCAAATCCCACAGATAACTTGGTTTTCAGCAACTTCATAGAACGTATAGATAGACAGATTGTTCTAAAGTAAATTAAACGGGTGGCCCTGTCTAAACAAATCTGATCACTACCCAGGGGCCTTCAATATCATAGGTGCTCATTAGAAGCAAAACGCCCTCGTATTTACTGGTCATGGCAGGGGTGTCGAAAACATTTTGAGTTTGCCAGGGTTGGAGATAAGTTCAGACTAAGTTTTAATGCTTTTGGTGTGTGATGAAAAGGAAAGTTGTCTTTTATGGTATCTTATTTGGAAAAAAGTATTAATATTACGTGTTGTTCCAATTCTATTTCAATGCATCTAACTTACTTCGTGAAGAAACATTAATTTTACTATTCAAAAAGAAACTACAATAAATCGCACATTATATCGCAAAAGCTGTTAATATTTTCTTATCGAATTCGTTTGATACTGTATTGCAGAAAGGTGTGCGAGGCAGTGACCCTAGCCCTTAGCTGAAGACACCACTTCATTAAGCATAACTCTTAAGTCGGATTAATCGGGCTGTCGTGCCTTATATAATCGACCTTTAATCTCAGATTGCTCTTCGAATGGTTGAAAACATTTTGAAAAAATTCCTTTGCACGTCTGCCCTCAGTTTCGCTTGCGTCACAGGCGGTTGTAGATTGAATTAGCCTAGCCTCAATTTTTGAAGAACTGTTCGAACTGCGTAGAGGGTGAAAGCTTTCGAGCTTCATCAATCTGTGACGCAGATTACCCTCAACATCACTCGGTCTTACATAACTCGATACTGTTAATTCTTAGCATCAAAACATTCGTTCAAAAACCACACCCCAGCAAATCCACCAAAAGAATTTTTGGGAAACATTTCATAACATTTGACGACGTCTTTACCTTAGGGCTTTGTGGCCTGATACCCGCTTTATTTATTACTTTACAAAGTGTCTAATTGTTATCCTTTTGAACTTTCACATAATCTTGACAATTAGACCAGGGCTTGGTCCTGATTCTCCTCCAGGTAAAATGTAATCCTTCCGACATTCGTATTAATGACGTGAAAATCTGATTTGCAGAACTTTAGATCGTACGTTGACGAGATTAGGGCAACTAAACCAGACGTTTATTTCTAACTTGGTTTCTTATGATGGAAAAATATGAAAGTACAGATCGTAGGACCAGTTCGTAAGCTGGTGAATGGCCAGCCAAGTCCATTAGAATTAAAACATTTTGCCAAGGCCCGGGTGGATTGGCATAAATTTTTCAAATTTTTGGATCCTTTTGCTAACGACTTTGATTCTCATACCAGGATTTGAAGCCAGCTTGACATTATCATGTAAACACCTTTTTTAAGCGGGAGTGGAGCGAAACCATTTTACTTAACCATTATCTGGCAGTTGACGCTTCACTTTTCAACTCTTCTTTTTTCATCCATGGGCGAGCCTCAATTTGCTTCTTATGTTTATTGCCTCCACTATTGTTTCTATCTCAGGGCCTCTTACGTGATCAAAAAGATGGGGGGGGGGGGGGGGCAAGCTTCGATGCGAAATTTCCACAGCACAAGGTGATGTCCTGCCTTAATTTACAAAAAAGTGAGGGAGGGGCAAGGCCCCCGGCCCCCGTCAACGGAGGCCGTGTATCTCATTTAATATTTCCTCCAGATTTTATTAGTTTTTTTGTCTTGTCAGTGCATCTGCAGATTGATCTAGGGAAAGTTGGGACTCAAGACCCTTTGACAAAGGATAGCGTCTTCAATCCTTGATTATTTTATTTCTTTGACCTAAGTTTCGTGGCAAATACCACATTGCAATGCTAGGGACCATTAGGGCATTGGTGAAATAAGTAGTGAGAAAAGTAGAGAATCAATAAGGCTTACTATCGGATTCTAGAGGAATGCTTACCACGATGTATGTTAATTTTGGTTAGAGGAAGAACACAAAATGCCAACAAAACCATTCTTTGAAAAAGCCCGGTATGCCGGGGCGAAATATCAGTTATATACAGTGATTTTGCCGTGTTTATTTTGTGTTTCAGGCACTTTGCATTGCTCCTTGTATTTGTAATAATGATGCAGTTATCTTTTAAGAATACAACAAGTAACGTGTTCTATGATGTTCGTTATTTCAGTATATGCACGAAGATGGATACACGAATTACGGTATGATTGGATGCACGCAACCACGCAGAGTGGCAGCTATGTCGGTAGCAAAGCGTGTCAGTGAAGAAATGAGAGTAAAATTAGGTGATGAAATTGGTTATGCTATTAGATTCGAAGACGTAACAAGTGAGGTATGTAGAGACCTAATCCTTTTCTCACTATATTGTTTTTCAATGCATAGCTGGGTTTTAAGCTGGCTTGGAGTCATTTTGATAAATGAAAGGCTTGATGAAGAAGCTGTGAGCACCGAAACTGGACAACGTTCTCTGTTGATTAGAAATGGTCTGTTAAGCAACTAAAAATGAACTCAATTTAATGTAAGTTGCCTCTCGGAGCTTAATGAAACATCTGTACGCAGCATAACGTAGAAGTTGAACATAACAGTTAAGAATTGTGTTAAATCAACGTAGGTAATTTTTCATATTTCATGAGACAAGACTAAGAAATTCGGATCTTGTAATTAGTTACATTCCCTCAATACTTTCTCTCCCCTAAAAAGCTCCATATGTGGCATCAAATGCCATATAGCTCACTTAGCGAAAGCAGCAATCAACAGGAACTCTTTGCGACTAAACTCGTTATTGAGTTCTAGCTCTGTACATTACAGCTACAGATACTTTCCATCAAATTGTGCATTCTAACCATGTGTTTTTTTCAACTACAGAAAACCATAATCAAATATATGACGGATGGTATTTTATTGCGCGAGTCATTAAAGGAATCGGATTTGGATCATTACAGTGTCATCATCATGGATGAAGCTCATGAAAGGTCCCTTAATACTGATGTCCTTTTCGGTCTCCTGAGAGAAGTAAGTTATTAGCTTATGTTTAACCATGCATATCAATTTATTATCCATTTCATTCATGCGATATGGGAGACATGCTTTTTTTTAACGTCATGCAATGGGGGTCTAATTGCACTATTATAAGAAACCACAACCTGTCCCGCCATCTGTTATAGGGTGGCGGCCATCGAAATTTACGCAGCCTCTTGGTCATGCTTGTAAAACAAAAGTTTTGGCAAGTGGCTAGTCTAGGGATGGAATCAAGTGTTTAGGCAACATACGTCATCCTTTAAGTTCTAGCGGAAGTCCCCACTATCGACTAAAAGAAGCCGAAGAAGCCCCCGGTGCAGGAAAATTCTGACAGTCCTGTACACCCTTGCCCTTTAGTAATAATAATAGTTTATAGTGGATTGCTTGTTCAATATTACAACAAGGCCCACTACAAATAAAAATTGAGTTTTAATTAAAATACCTGAATTAAAATAAGGAACGCTCGTAAAACCACTATTTACAATGAATATATGTTAAAAGTCATAGATATAAAAATCCAATCAAGTGCTGTTTTGAAAAGGAGCAAACTGTTCAGTTTTGTTGTCGAAGCTGGTATAGCTTCCCATATTCCGTTTTTATACAGTTTTACAATACTTTGGAGACGCCCTGAATGCAAAGGCGATATATTAGTTATGTATACTACATATATGATTATCATTTGGTCATACTTGCTGTGTACGCCCGTCGCTTCGCTCTGCTCTTTTTCTACTATATATTGATAAGTTATATTTTGCAAGGTTTTGACTGGTAGACCTTTATAGAGTGATTACGTTCTGTTGAAATGTGAAATTTTTTCTTGTAACTGAGAATTTTTCTGTTCATTGAGAAATCAGTTGGAAATCGCAGCCTGAGTATAAATTTAAGTTGCAAAGCCACGACGAGCCACATATTATATGCTAAATTTAGAGAATTGAGGCAGAAAAATACATTTCTTTTGCTTCATTTTATTCGACAGATCCAGGCATAAATTTTTTCATTTTTGACAAATCAGGTTAACATTTAGAACGTTTCGGGACAGCTTGTCCCATCCTCAGCTAATACTAGGGGACAATTGAGGGAGGGTATATATACGTGAAAACCACGTCGAATAAATTAACTAAAACAACGGGCAACTGGAGTAAACAGGGTGAAATTGCCTAAATAAGGAGATGACAAGGAGGCAAGTAATGCCAATGGCAAGGGGAATATAAAGGGATAACAGAGATACAAAAATATTTTACTGGCCTGGATGTGTCGAATAAAATGAAGCAAATGAAATGTCTCTTTCTGTCTCAATTCTCTAGATTCATCATATAATATGTGGCTCGTCGTGGCTTTGGCTTAAGGCCCACTTATCGAAAAAATCCAACATCCAAAATTTCATTTTTACAAATAGCTTCCAAAGACTAATTAATTGATTTATGACAGAAAAGCATGTTGGACTTGTAATTGTCATGATTGGTAACAAAAACTCCATTTTTTTATCTTTAGGTTGTTTCAAGAAGAAATGATTTGAAACTCATTGTCACATCTGCAACTATGGATGCAACAAAATTTTCACATTTCTTTGGAAATGTCCCAGTTTTTACGGTAAATTCTCCCCATTGACTATTAATTTAAAACTGACATCAATACCCTAATACGATTAATTCCTTTTGTTAAAATGTTTCAGATATTTTTCTACCTGTGCTCATATTTCTGTTTCGAGTGTGAATTCAAAATAGTTGTTTTGCTCGATCTGATGGAAAATTAGCTTATTAATTAATTAAACTTACAAAGTAACAAAGTTCTGCATTAGCAAATTTTGCAGCATGGATGATAGCAGAAAAACTTTCATGTGAAAATGGATATCAACGTAGAAATGACAATACAGAAAGTTAGTTAGAAGGAAATAAAAATCAGAGATCTTTTGAATTGATAAATGATAGTAATCTAAAGCAAGTTACGAATCAAGTTTTGAACTAGGGCTAACTGGTTGAAATATGTTTTAATGTAGATACCTGGTAGAACATTTCCAGTAGATGTGCTTTACAGTAAAACAAGTATAGATGATTATGTAGATGGAGCTGTAAAGCAGACCCTTCAGATACATCTTACACCAACTAAAGGTAATATGATTTTCATCTTGAAGGTGTTAAAAAAGCTGTTGTAAGCTCTTCTGTTTTCGTGGCAGTGCGCAGTGTTCGAGCTGCAGACCAGTACCATGGCCCATTTTATCGACATGTATTATTGTTTTTGGTACTGGAAGGGAAAGTGGCGGGCAAACGGCAAATAGGCAAACGAAGGCTCAACTTTATGGAGGGGGGGGGGTGGGGGCTGGCGTCAGCTGTGGGATGTGGTGCTGTGAATGTGTTGCGTCGGGCGGCTGATCAGGCAGTTTCAGGGAAATGGTAGCCGGCGTCAGCCTCTGACATGGAACCCAAAAAAGAAGAATAATTGTTTCCATGGGGCTGGGAACCTCACTATGACGAGAATGTTATTCACAAAGCTTACATGAAGACAGCTCAGTGACTTGTTTCAATCGACTCGCCTAAGTGGAAAGCGTGGAGGAGCTTCTATAAAGAGCTATCACTTTTGTTCAAGAATGATTCAAAAAATGAATCTGTTGTGCTTCATGTATGTGTCACTAAACTTGATTGTTATGATAGGTCTTTGGTTGTATTCATCATAAGGGAATCGCTATGTCGCGTATTTTCTGACTCACACACTCAGCACTTTTTTAGTCCATTTTATTCTAGACGTATCTTTGTTTCTTTTGCGACAGGAGATGTTTTAATTTTTATGCCTGGCCAAGAAGATATTGAAGTCACGTGTGACCTTATATCAGGTGTGTTAAACTTAATTTGAATTGAATTAAAAAACACTAGACACTGAATATGATGATTCTGCAAATTCTTCGGCACATCTGACTTGTTGCATTAATTCTTTCGGATATAATGTCTCCTTAGTATTTACTAGGGCTTAGCAATTTCTACCAGCACCGGATCTAAAAAGAACAATATTTTTGGTTTTTTGCAGTAGAATGTCACCTTGCATATCTCTTCGATTTTATTCAAACAAGAACTTCCACGGCCTCCAAAGTAGTTTTTTGAACTAATAAAACTGACTAGAATTGTGTCAATAGGTATAATCACGGAAAGTTATGGCAATATATGGAAATATTGAGAAAGATATGTCCAGTTGCATCACCTTAAAAGTTATTTTATTTTATAGATGATTATTTTGCATTTTAGAGAGACTTGCTGAGATCGATGAAGCACCGCCGTTAGCAGTACTGCCAATTTATTCCCAGCTACCCAGCGATTTGCAAGCAAAAATATTTGAAAAGGCTCCTGATGGTGTACGAAAATGCATTGTTGCAACGAATATAGCTGAGACTTCACTTACAGGTAAAATCCTTGTCAGTTAATGTCTTCTAACGATGAATGTCTAACTTTCTAAGATTTTATCAACTATCGATTTTGTCTTAAAATTTATAAAGCTTTGATATGAAAAACAAGTGAAGAAAAGAAAAAAATAGCAAGCTGCAACAAGCAGCAACTTTTTTATCTGTAACATTTGTGATGACATTTATTTCAGCCGAGTTGTTGTGGTTGCAGCTACACTAAAGAATCCCCATATGAGGTTCATCTGAGTTAAACTTGTTTTTTTTTTATAGATGACACCCATTTCATTTCAAAGCTTCTACATTAAGAAATGCTATACCGTCCAATTTCTTACTTATACGAAAATTTTAGTAAAAGTTTTATATTCTTTCCAGTCGATGGTATCATGTTTGTTGTCGACGCTGGTTACTGCAAATTGAAAGTTTTCAATCCGCGAATTGGCATGGACTCTCTTCAAGTTTTCCCCATTAGTCAGGTAAATCATACCTTGATATAAATTTACATTTGAAACTTGTAATGCGTGTGTTAAGAAGAAACAGTTTATGGGCTTTTTATCTCTGAGAGTAGGAGAGAAAGTGGTAAGTGGGAGTAGGAGAGAAAATAAGAAAGTAAAGAACTAGAGAAATAGGTGCCCTTTACTTTAAGAGATTTATGCCTGCATTTTAATTCATAGTTAAGTTAATAAGAATCAACATTATTATGATTGTATGCTTCATAACCCAACAGCTGATAAGTTGTGACTCTGCCCTACTCATAGTTCAATACCAGTAGTTTACTCAGAAACACTTTTCCTTCCGACACTTGTCAGAGTATGATACGCTTGATCTTGATCAAGCGGGTGGCGGAAATGGACAACCAAATATGAATCAAATGCCATTCAATTAGCACATACCTGTACATCGCATGGGTGAAAATTCAAAACTAAAGCCTTAAAATGGGGCAGGATTTTGCATTTCTCCTTTCGAATTGTAGAAAAGTACAGGTTTTGTTTTATAGATACTTGGTATGGATTATATTCAAATTCTTTATGCAATGACATATCTCAAATGACATACCCCCTGCAGAATTGCGTGCAAATCCTCGTGTCGTTGTTTTTAACGCTAACACATTTGCTTCTCTGTATTGTATCGATCAGCCAAATTACTTACAGTGTGTTACAAGGGCTATTGAGTTTCTGGTTCAATTTCCCCAAGTTTGTGACTAGTTTTTTGTCATAAATTCCGAAAGACCGCCTTTCGAAATAAAGCTATCTTTTTTTCATCGTATATGCATTACATTTTAAATTTTAAAAAAATTGATTCTTAATGTGCAAAAATTGCAAAATCTGGCATGTTTTTTAATTCTCTCAACAGGCAAATTCGAATCAACGATCTGGAAGAGCTGGAAGAACGGGTCCTGGGTGAGTTCTCTTGTTATTTTCATACGAATAATCTGTGATAACTCGAAACGTTTTGAAATATTTTAGGTTGCACGTAGAAAAGTGAAATAGCCAAAGTTGTTTATAATGTCCTTTAAATCCTGAAGGTAAAAGGAAAATGTAAAGGTTCCGAATTAAATGAATTATGTAAGTGCATTCCGTTCGAATAATCTCGTATTTTCATTTTGGCGGTTGTCTCACAAATCTTTCACCCAGTGTTTTTGCAGAGCAATAACAGAACTATACCATCGTTAGCTCCGTTTTACCAAGGATCTGGTCCTATTTTGGTTGGCAATTGCAGTATTTATCACAAAAATTGTCGTGTACATGATCATGAAACCCAAATATTGGCAAAATTCGGGCCAAAACATGAACACTAGGCAGAAAATTTATCTGCTATACTTTGGCAAAAATTTGACAGCTGCAATTTGGTAACCTTATCCTGAACTCTCTTAATTATAGCCTGAGATGAATTGGTCCTTTGAGCATTTGTGTTATTTGCATATTGCATCAAAATTTCTTAGAATAGGGGAATTAAATTGTTGTAAAAATTGAAGGTTTACTTCAAGCAGTTTTGGCCTAAGTAAAAATCTCATCCCTTGGATGGAGACAGACATAACAGTTTAACCACCAGTCACATTTCCCAAAAATCTACGATGATTAAAGTGGACAATATTTTTACCTTTCTACCTTATTAAGATTATTCGAATAGATTCATCACCTTCATTTGTAAGAGAACCAAAATGATTTCAAGCTCTGAATTTTAGACTATTTGATTTGGTCGCTACAATATTTAGAATTGCATTGAAAAGAGAATGAGATTCGCATACTGAAAGTCCTTTTTGCGCCAGACCCTCTGAAACTTTTGGTATGAATCGAATGTGGAATAACCAGCTATGCATTTGAGTTACGTGAGAAGATAAAAAACTATTGTGATTGGCTAGTTGGTTTCACCAATCAGCTCCAGGTCCTGTCTATATAAATCACACTTAAATATTTTTACATCTCAGGCAAGCATTCCGGCTATACACAGAGCATCAATACAAAGATGAAATGCTAAAGACAACAGTTCCAGAAATCCAACGAACAAATTTAGCAAACGTTGTGTTGTTATTAAAATCGTTAAATGTTGAAAATCTATTGGAATTTCATTTTATGGATCCACCTCCCCAGGTACCTAATTTCATTTGCTTATTAAATTGAAATCTTAATGAATAAATGAATGATTGAATGAATGTATGGATGGATAAGTGAAGGGATGAACGAACAGATAAATTATTAAATGAATTAATGAGTGTTCTGTGTCATTTTGTGAGTGAGTAAGTAAACGAGTTATTAAATAAATAAATGGAACAGCGAGAAAATGAATTGATTAAAAGAAATAAATGAATGAAAGATAGAATGCCAAGTGAATATGAGTAAATTGATTCAGAATTGAAAGTGGCTTAGGTACTATTTTATGAAACTTTAAAGGAGAAGTAGTATTTGAACAGCAAGCAAGCAAGTAAGCAAGCAAGCAAGTTACCCAGGGTTGGTTTCTGGCAGCTTCATGTTAGCTGATGTGGGCCTGGTGCGCTTAGGCCTTTGCCCTCAAGATGTTTCCTCAGTACCCGTTTACCGACCTCGGGAGGATGGGCAGCTTGGTTGGCTGAACAGCTTGTAGAGTAATGGTCCAGCTGTGGTTTCGAACCTCCAACCTCGAGGCTCATGGGTTGGTAGACTTGCTCCTTACCGATTCGTCCCCGCCACCCTCCATAGCCATCACTCTTTCAACATAAACAAAAAATTCAAGCCACACTTTAGGTACTGCATGGTAGTTTTTGCTGCTTCCAGCTGCCTTTCCTGTGACTACCACCCGCGATCTATAATGTTCTCTGGGCCTTAGAAGGTGATTTTTTGTCAAAAGTTCAAATATACAATTGGTCAATTGACCAAACAATCAATCATAAAATCGATCAATAAAAGAGTCACTGGAATGTGGTTAACTCGATTTCAACCAGTCAGTCGAAGTTATCCGTCTTATTCAAGTTGGACCTCAGCCTTTTTATCACGTTCAAATTACTCTATTTGCCTTTAATGTGTAATCTTTTTATAAACCACAGACAGCTTCCACTTGACCCCGGATAAGAATTTCTTAAGAAGACGAAGAAAAATCTTAATTTTTCTATATGAACCTAATATAGCTGAGAAGGTTGACCCGTGAGAAACCTTGAGGTGCATTTAAGGATAAAAATTGCAACCCCAAAGCCAGGATATTTTTGTACACGGAAGGAGCTCATTTTCTCTATAATTTAAACTCGCCGGCCAAAGGATGGGTGATTAAGTGCTGATTTTTAAACACATGAAACCAATAAGGTGCACTTTTAAGCCTGGTTTCCATATCGTCGTAAGCGACGGGGACGTGTCCCAGCAGAGGATCGGCGATGCTGCTGGGACGCTTACGACGATATGGAAACCAGGCTTTACTCTGTGATTGTCGATCTGTTTCCCGATTGCATTGCGGCCTTTCTGCCTCTGTTTTAATACACAATCGCAAAATGATTTGTTTGGTATTAAGGGTATATATTTGCAGTAGTGTTTAATGTTGTAAGTTTGCAAATATCTCTTAGCCTTTGTCTTGGATTACATTTCATGTCATCTAAGACATGGCGTTGTCATACGCTAACCCTGGCCATAATTCTTTCCTTCACTTAGCTCTCATCCAAACTCCAACCCTAACCGTAACGGTAAGCCTTAGCCTAAACCTTATTGTGGCCATTACTTTAATAGTAACCCTAACTATTTACCCGATTTTGGTTCTCAAAAGGCATAAATGGTTTTTGAATTCATGCACTTTAGGAACAAGTAAATAATAATAATAATAATAATATATTTATTTAAAGTTGGTTCCATACATAGTTCAACAAAGTAAATCTAATTTAAACCAACTATTTACAATTGAAACTAAAACTAAAATAAAACTAAAAAGTACATATCAAAATCAAAGTAATTCAGCGTCTATCTACAAATTGTAAAAAGGCAGCTGGTTCCATTCCAAGTTTTTATTTTTTTTTGACCGACGTATAAACATAAAGAATTACAAGAAAATAAAGCCTTGGAGGCAATATAAAGTTGATCTCGTCTGACCGTAGAACAGGTTTAAATTACTACCGTTTTAAAGCATGATAGCAAATGGATACCTTGCAAAGTTCAACTTTCCAAATTACTCAGTAATCGCCAGTCCAGTACTTGTCTTTCCAAATGTCTTTGCTACCCTAGTAGGGCTCTCCTTATCAAACAGTTTCTTATATAAAAATGCAGATATTGGACGTCAGTATTGTGTTTTAATGCCTTTTGTGACGCAGTCTATAAAAATCTGATAATAGCTTAATTATCTGCCATAGGACAACATTTTAACTTCCATGTACCAACTTTGGGTGCTTGGAGCACTAGACAATACCGGATCGCTGACGTCACTTGGCAGAAAAATGGTCGAGTTTCCCTTAGATCCAGCATTATCAAAAATGCTGTTGACGTCATTGGAAATGGGCTGCAGTGACGAAATATTGGTAAGATTGATTTTGATTAAAAAGTTTTAGCAGCCAATAATTTTTATGATGCACCCAAAACTATGGAAATATTATCTTGCGAGACAAAAATCGCTTCAGAAAGACGGTTTTTTTGCAAACTGGTTCCTTTTCTTGGTTTTGGCAGGGCAAGAAGTTGTAGGAAGGAAAATGCCACCAAACCCCTCAACACAGTGACGCTTGTGTATGGAGGCTCACCCAATGATTATGCATAGGGGATAAAGTTTGGTACGGGCACGTATTATTCATTGGAAATAGCTCTTCTATGTAGTGTCAAAACTTATCCTTTGGTCCTAGATTATTGTTTCGATGCTGTCAGTTCCTGCCATATTTTATCGTCCAAAGGGACGCGAAGAGGACAGTGACAACGCAAGGGAAAAGTTTCAAGTGCCCGAAAGTGACCATTTAACGCTGTTACACGTTTATCAACAGTGGAAAGCTAACGAGTAAGTTTTTGCTTGTTTGCTTGTGTACATGGATGGACACATTTCATCACCATGTCCTTGAAAATGCAGCTTGAAAACATCTTTTGCAAGGAAATCTTTTTGCATTTCATTTGCAAATTTCATTTGCACATTTCATTTTGGATATTTTGTAAGAAATCATGCCGCATTTGAAGAGAATTTAGTCGCATATGAAAAATGATATGTTAGAACCATGATATGTGTTATGAACTGAGTTGCTCTGTATTCAATTTAAGCTGTACTTAGATTCCATCTCATCCACTTAAATCCTTCACAAAAGGCTAGCCGACATTTACTATTAATATCTGTCCTTTTGTGTTTGCCAAACAGGGGAACAATCATATAAACAACTTTCCCTTTCCCCAATACACTGTTTTGCTCGCATGGCCGAAGGCGTGAACAACCTACAGCAATATCAATCATTTACATAGCATTGACTAATTGGGCTAGGGACTCATACACGATCAAAGTTACTTAAAATGACATCTTTCAACTTTTGCCACAGATTTCAGAAAAAAAACAGTTCCATTGCTTGTCTACGTTGTATTGACATTAGTTCGATCGCCAGCGTAGTTCTCTATCTAATGCCGTGTCTTTCAGTTTCAATAGTAGACTTAATATGTCCTATTTTCTTAATCTTGTTTTAATTTTCAGGTATTCTGCTGGCTGGTGTAATGAACATTTTATTCACGTTAAAGCAATGCGAAAGGTTGGTTGTTTACCTCCATTATTTTGAATGCATTCACTCGAACCTTTGATTTTTGTTAAAATTAATCAATGCCAATGTTCATCTCTCGTGAAAAGGTTTATGACAAATATCACAAACATCACCACTGCAAAAGGGCTATAGACAATGTTAAGATATGTGTGTTTGTGATTCTGGAGTTAATGGGAAAACTGGCCAGGAGATTTTCACAATTCATGGCGGTGCCCTCATATAAAGCTAAATCTAGCCAAGATAGTTGCTTTTTGGTAGAAAAATCAAACAGTATTATCACTACTTTGTATTCTAAAAAAACCCTAGTTTTAATGTATATAGATATATAGAGTGCCAATTGCATTGATATCTAAGGTAATGCGGACATATTGCTCCTGCAGAGGAGACCCTATTGTTTGCTTTTTGCTCTTTAGTTTCGCTGTGAATGTCCCTATTTGAATGCAGCAGCTTTGGTAACGTTATATTTCAATGTTTAGGTCCGCGAAGTCCGGTCGCAGTTAAAAGATATTATGTATCAATTGAAAATGGATGTCAAATCAATTGGCTTTGAATGGGATATTATTCGAAAATGCATCTGTTCAGCATATTTCCACCAAGCTGCTCGTCTGAAGGTTTGTGTTCCGAACATATACTTATATCACTTTAATTAAATAATTAAAGATATATTGAGAATTCATTGAGAAATTAATGGCTTGAAGAATGAATTTGAACTTAAAATCTTAATTATCTGTGGAAAGTTACAATAAAGCCTGAAAAAAGTGAGTCAGTAATGCCAAGAAAAAATATGTTAATCTTATAGGTAGTTTTGGAAATAAAAATGATAGTGCTATATCACCCGAAAGGTCCCACAATTTCAACCGTACAGTAGTCCTATTAGTTCCTGCTTATTTACCATCTATTTTCCCAACATCTGAAGTGCACATGTTTTAAAGTTTTCAAATTTTCAAATTTACCTTGAATACAGGGACTATCTAATAATCATGAAATGCTTTTGATACTGATATTATTTTTTGCATACGACATATCCCTTTTGCTACAAAATCATCATAAACTCCACCATTTCCCATTCACCCTAAAAGCCAAATCCGGTTTCAATTAGGAGTTGTATACATATTGTATTTTACACAGGGTATTGGCGAATATGTGAACCTTCGTAATGGCATGCCTTGTCATCTTCACCCAACAAGTGCTTTGTATGGTATGGGATACAGTCCTGATTATGTAGTGTATCACGAGCTTATCATGACTGCAAAGGTATGTCTCACTCTTTACTATTCAATAATCATATTCATATATGTGTAAATACACCTGTCTATGCATCAGTTTCGTAAAAACTAGCAGATTTGACATCTTGTTTAGGGTTTCAATCTATTTCGTGTATCAATGTAGAGCCTATTGAGGTACAGATCTTGTAAGGAAGGCCACCCTCTGTGTAGATAAATATTGAGAAGGAAATTAATGAATTGAACGGACTGAAATGAATTGAACGTACTGGATTTTGAACCCTTACCTAATTTGAAATTCTAACAGCTGCTAGTAATTGTAGTTTTCTACATGGTGGTTGCTGGTAATTGAGACGTTTTATGCATCAGAAGCTGCAGTTCAACCATTACTGTTTGTTATAGGAAACAATTTTAACTCAAGATGTAGGATATTGTCAGTTATGTTGTTAGGCCCACCGGATATCCTATCTTTTCTTTAAAACTTTTCCTTGATTACTTTCATTGCCAACAAAGGGTTAAAATTTAATTTCAGTTTTAATGCCATTTACATTCTGAGCATCTACAGTCTGAATGTACGCAAGTATGCTAAATGTAGATTGATATGAAATTGTAATAATAATAATTAATAGGAAAATGATATGAAAAATGACAACCGTAGAAGAATGTGCTGAAAGAACTCTGAAAGGGCTTGCGAGCTGTGAGCCGTCGAACTAAGGTGTTATTTTTATGCTGCTTCTGTTTTTGGTCATTCCCCGGTACTTAATCATGTGTTCTCCGTCTCGTTTGCAAGAAGGGCTTTGCATATATTTGGGTGAGGATAATGATTTACATAGATGAGTGACCTGTGTTTCGACACGTGGGTCTATGACAAAACTATTGATGAAGCTTAGAACATCTGCTATTTTTTCAAATTAAGAAAACAATTGAAAAAAATGAAATTTCGTAGCTCCTTAACAACTTAAAAATAATGGGTTGAAATAAGCATTTTGAATCTTAAAATGCTCTTCACAACAATGTAAATCTGATGCATGTAGTTGTGCGGAATAGACTCAAATTGCCAGGCCTCCTTCTGGCGAATCGAAGGCCACTTTCTGGTGAATCGAACGCAAATATCACTTTTAGGCCGTAATTTATTCTTAACAATACGGTTTTAGCAAATTTTTAAATTCCTGTACCACCAGGCTCAATGCAAGTTTTTTTATGTATCTGTATTTTTAGGCAGAATTCCAATGAATTAATGTCCACTACTACTTGGTGGGTTTTACGAATAAACACGTCATTTTCTATCAAACTGGAATAGCAGGGTATAATGGACCTCTGCTTAGATGCATGTTGGGGCAAAAACATTACATGCTCCATCTTGATTTCCTTATTTTGGTTGGATACGAATCATGGTAAATGACAGCTCTATGGTCAAGTGATATTGTTGCAGCTAAACGTAGATTATTCAAATATAAATGCATAAAGTAATTAACGAAACAAACCTGTATTTATTTTCTTCATATCGTGTTCATCAAGTTCAATTTTGTAGTACTGGTGTTCGATAACTTCTCCTGGTACTCACTTGTGGTAGGCATGTGCGTGAAAGCAATGGTCGTCTAGTGACAAATGTTCCAACGCCAGAACCATGTTATTATCCTTTCCTTAAAGAACTTTTCTTCCAACTACAATAAGGTGGTTATCACTGACTAGATTTGTCATATAAGTAAGGTCCCTAGTAAAGGGGAGTTTCATTTGTTGGATTGCAAACAGAAAAGATTAAAGCGTTGTGAAGGCCAGCGACTTTATGTTACGTCACTTGTTTATATCAATTACATATCATATTTACATAACTAATGCTCAAGTTTTGGCCAATCGTTGAAGGCCTGGGCGTTATCAGCTGCTTCTTAACAAGTTTCTTTAATTTGGATTACGTAACAGGCCTTTAATTAATATCTTCCAAAATTATATCAATTATGCAATTAACCATTGCATAATCACAATTACCGCATGTTACAATTTTGTATCATTAATTATTTAAATTTATCTTTCCACATAAATTATTCACTTATTTTTTACTAATTTTCCTCCTTTCCAATCGGGTAATTCTAAAACTATTAATCATTCCATCTTTCGACTTATTCTATTTTTAATTCAATTCCTTTCTTAATAATTATTAATTTAAATCACTGTTCTAAGTTCATTTGCTTTTTTCATTTTATTTAAGTCATCATAAATCTAACGAGGGGGCTTGATAAAGATGAGGCTCCATAAGGGAGATTTTCAAATGTCATTTATTTTACCAGCTAGAAAACCTTGTTGAGTGGAAGTGCACTTGTTGGGTGAAAATTATTCGACATGAGAATACCATGTTTTAGGTCCATGTTTCATTACATCACCAGGGCTCGAATTGGTCGAATCGATCGAATGGTCTGAACGACAACAAGACAACACCATCAAAAACATAGCTAAAATTAACAGCCCTTTTGAGGACGAAAAGCGCTCAATATTGCAGTATTGAAGCTGCATCTGCACGCCTCTTAACAGGTTTTTACACCGATATGAAACTAATAGCTAACTATACTGCACTCCCATTCTTGAATTGTAATGAACGCCAGATGCAATATTCACCATTTGACGAAGAGAGCTATTAGGTAATAAGAAGGGCTATAAAGGGTCTGGGCAATATTGGAGTACTGTATTATTGTAGTGTCATTAAGTTGCAATCACAAGCATGCGGAAGCTAACGAAGAAAAAGAGGCGATTAATGACAGAATTGCCCTCTCTTGATTTATCAAATGATTGTGCAAAGACTTGCAACAAAGATATATGTGCAAAATAGATATAACCGTTAGACGTGAAACTACTCTTCAAAGATAGACTTGCAGAGTAGACTAGAAACGTTGGGCCCACAGCTTAGATCAATGAGCATAGACGCTTCGACTCATTCTGAAGGACGAAGAAAAACAACGGTGGACATATCTCAAGCTCAGTAAGCCAAAGGAAACCAGTGTCTGAGTGTCTTTCTAGACGAATTCGTTTGCACTAAAAAAAAAAAATCATCAGAACATAAATCAAAATGCATTACTTTCAAAAATTTTTGATTTATTGAGATTCCCATGATTTATCATACGTTTTGTGCAGCGGAACTGTGATACCTCCCTCATTGATATAGGCCAGAAAGCAGTTAAAACTAATTAAACAGAACCACAATTGTCTGTGGAGAGAATTGTGGTTCATGCATATTTATTGCGATTGCATTTTGCTTAGCTGATAATCTGGTAATTTTGGTGGTATTTTCCTTATATGTTGGTAATAATGCTGTGCTTTGACCCATTTCTCATTCTGCACTGCACTGCAAGGGATTTGAGATGTAAATAAAATTATCTTATATTAGTCATAATTTTTGCCTGTTTCGTTGGTGATAACCTATAATTCTACAGGCATCTGAAGGCTACGTACCCCTCCTGAGAATAGATGAACTAGATAAATGGGAGAATTGAGTATCCGTAGATAAGAAAATGCCATGGATGGTGGAATGACTGAAAGGGAAGTGTCAAAATCATCCCTTTTTCCCTTTCTATTGTTTGCCCGCGTTGCAAATTTGGTTGAAAGAAGTTTCTTTTATTTGATCATTTAGCTCGTACAAATGTTCGATGGTTTGACCATATTTTTTTTTCTTTCCTGATATAAAGGAATACATGCAATGTGTAACAGCAGTTGATGGAACCTGGTTGGCTGAACTAGGCCCAATGTTCTTCTCAGTCAAAGATTCAGCTGGAGCAAGAAAGGTGAGGCTGTAATATTGAATGCTTTTGTTATTCGAGATATTCTTAGGCATATATAAAAAGCTTACGCAACTATGATACTAGCAAGTCCGTAACTAATACCGCTCTGATAAGAAGCACTTGTGACAGGGGAGCCTGGTTTACCATGGTAACCTATATCTGCTCCAGACCTAACGTGAAGAAGAAGAAATTGTTCGGGCATTGGTTAGCCCTCTACCCTTTATTCCATAGCAATGCACGAGAATATTAAATGCATTTTTCAGTTGGCTGATTTTTTTTTCACAAGACTGTGGTTGCAAGCATATTCGTTAATGATTTAGATGGCATTTTTTTATAAAACATAAGGAATGGAAAGTAATTTCTGAAACAGAACTTAGTTGCCCATTGCCGTTGCTTAAAAATATGCGGAACTTTCTTAACCATTTGCGGTGCGCCGTTGTAGATTCTCGTGAACCACTCTCTTAAAAAGAGAGCAAAGTTGTTTACAACTTACGTACAGTTTTAGTTATGTCTAGGGTCAAGGATAGTCATGCTTAAAGTTCTAAGCAGGTAAAGGTGACTTCCACGTTATACAGAATTTGTAATAAGCCATCGGATCAATGGCAATGCTTTACTACATTTTACGAATCATTGGTGTCTAGAAACCGTAAAGAAGAATGATAAGGCACAGTTGCTAGTCACTTAGTCACTGTATTAAATCTTTACATAATAAAATAGTTAACTATCAGTTGTATTCGTTTACAAAGCAGGCAATTGAAGGGCTTAGTAAAGCTGTTCATAGCAACATAGCATGTTACATGAAAACCCATAGCCCAGCCCTCCCCTTGAGTTCTTGATTTAGATCTTTGGGTGTAATGAACCATCATTGCAGGCCAACATCTCCATGCGAGACCAACCTATCCTCTATTCACGTAACAAATTGACTTTACTGTTCGAAAAGTATGAAACATTTTTGCAGGGGGTGCATTTTTACTCTCTTTCAAGATTTGGCAGATAAAGGACTAGGGTTAAGATTTATTATATGAAGGCCATGTTAGTGAGAGAGTTCTCTAAATTCGCCCGAGCTGCCCGAGTTTTCGCCCTGGTCCTATAAAAAACCAAAACTCGAGCGACTCAGGCAATTTCTGAATAAATTGTCGATTATGTAAAGAAATGATTCTTGCCATTAATAAGTTAGTTATTGATATTTTTTTGTGATTGGAATTCGATTTTAATGCAAAATAGGATTGCTCGAGTCGCTCGAGTTGTCGCCCTGGCAATATGAAGGAGCAGGGTTAGGTATTGTATGAAGAGTGATGTCAAGTCGTTGAATCGATGTCAAGAGCAATTTAAACCGGTTGCAACACATTGAAATGTGAATTCTTTCCTTATCTTTTAGGGCGTCACATTAATAATAAAAATATCCCTTGGTTTTAACTGTTTCCCAATTTGTTTACTTAGAAGTGATCTGAATCTGTTACTTAACGATATTGTTGAAATAATGGCACCAATTGGAATCTGCTTTATGCAAAAGCACGGTGTTGAATTAAATATTATGAATCTTTGATAAAGTATTTTTTAGCATACATTCACATTGGTTTAAAACAGCCCTTTATAAGAAACTTTCTTTTTAGAGCTCTAAGCGACTAAAAACTTTACAGATACAGCGCTACAACTCGAACAAACTTGCCAAAATCTCCTTTTGTATTTATTTTTATCTAAATCAATTTTTGTAGCTTGAAATTACTTTTTCCTGGTTACATGACATGTTTTTTTCTTGAGTTATTTTCTAGAATTATGCGAGGAATTATGCAATTTACTCGGCCACCCACTCTGGAAATTAAACCCTCTTTGTTTTATTTAGAGATCATTAAGAAACTTTTAAAAGCAAAGCCACGAAAATAATATTAAGAAGCTTAGGCTCTTGGTTAGTTTCTTATAAAAATCGCAAACAAGAACAGATTTTTTTTTAAGAACGTTTCATCTCCTTTTTTTTGAACACAATCCATCGTCTCATTTGCATTGTTTTCATCCTTGATATCTATGTATGTGCAGTTAAGTGATTTTATACCAGTCGAGTTAACCATAACCCAATGTTCTGGCTAAAATAATCTTTGTCCTAACTAAAATAGGTTTGTTAATTATTCGTTTTGTACATCGTTTTTGCAACATAAGTGTTTTTTATAGTAGAAACTGGCAGCAATAAAATAACATAATAATCTAAGAATGCGTTTAGACTGAAAGTCTAAAAATTAATAAAAAATTTGTTTCAAGTGAGCTTTTTAAAGTAAACAGTCAAAATTGATACTCCCTTCCCCTGTCCATCTGCAGTTGTTCATTTTTCTTAACATCTTTGCAGGAGAAGAGAGATAAGAACGAAGACAACAAAGTCGCAATGGAGGAGGAAATGAAAGAAGCCAGTGAAAAAATTAAAGAAAGGGAAGCGCAAAAGGCTAATGTAGCTCAATCACCAAGGTGAGAAACTTTTATTTCATGCCCTGCTTTACCGCAAAATCCCATGAAACGAGCTGTTTTCTGCAAAGTGTACACAAACCTCTTGGTAATGCTGTCAATAATAGGCATTTGACTGATTCTCTGGACCGCCATAACATCAAGGGTATTGTTGTAGTGAGTATTGGAAAAGGTAAATCTTCGACGCTAAGAAATCCCGCGTCGACACTTTTTTCAAGACCTGATACCTAGGTGGCATTATCGATGCTTAGTTCCACGCAGTATTTGTATGGAAACAATGCGCAATTAGCTTTTAATAACTTTCACTCGTCATAACTCTCAACCACACCTTTAGGTAACATAATTTTTTGCGGGATGGACTCTAATAGAAGTATGCCGAACAAACTAGATTATGCGCTGAGTCTGTATACCTTCGCAAATAGAGGTTTCTTGAAAGCTTTAGTTTATATTTCTTTGGTAATACACATTGAGGATGCTTTCATATTCATCAATTTCGTTTTCAAACATTGGTTTTATGCGTGTTATCTTTGTTTGTTTCTGTACATGGTAATCGATCTCTGCTTATCTCTTTGAGCAAACCGATAAGACTAAAATGACAATCGGGTTTTCAAATTAATACCGATGCACTTCTTTGACATCCCTTAGTGTTTTTGTTCTCTTTTCTCCAAATTTCTCTGTGGGGTCAATGAAGTAGAGTATTTTTTCTAGAAGTGGTTGTCAAAGACTGCTATTTCTCTAAACCAGGCGATTATTTTACAACCTTTTTCATGCTCACTCTGCATTGTTTTAAAGACTAATCTTCGATTGATTACGTTCAAATGTGAGATAACTCTTTATCGAGATTACAGGCAAATGAGACAAATAGCTAAGAGTTGACAGTCGCGTTTATTATACGAACACTTTATTTTGATTATTTGAAAAACCCTCGCTCTAGATATTATTTTCCAAGGATATTATTCCAGATTGGGCCTATTTTTTGATCAAAGAACTCTTGAGCCAAATAAAAATTTTGTCAGGCTCTTCTCACGTACAGTAATATGTTAAGTAGCCCCTCCCCCCACCGCTCCTGGCATGAAAGTGCCAAATTGTGAAGGGAAAAATTTAGAGAACAGTGGTGCCGCTTTTAATGCTATATGACATTGAGACACTGCCCTGACCAGAAAGCTTACATCACAACTCGAAGTGGCTGATATGAAAATGAGTAAATAGATTGAAGGGCTAACAAGGAAAGACACAACGAAAAAAAGGAAGTAAATAGGAAACTAGAAAAAGTGAGATTGGGAAAGAGATGTCAGGAACCAATATTAAAGTGGTATGGACATGTGAGAAGAAGAGAAGAAGGCAATGTTTGCAAGTAAAAAAATTTTAGACCTGGCACTTGCAGGGAAACGTTATGTAGAAATACCAGCAAGAGCATGGAAAGACGGTAAGAAGACATGTGTGCAGTTGGAGCAGTTGGGGAGGGGGGATGATGAAGACAGGAAAGCTTGGAGGAGAAAGGTCAACAGGGCAGTGACCAAACCAAAGTGGGATAAGCTAGAATATGAAGAAGATCCCCCCCCCACATATCCCAAGATGTTGTTTGCAACTCCCTGATCCTGATTTACTTCCTCCTTAAGGTAGGTCACCTGTCGAAAAACTGGAATTTTTGATCAAAATCACCAAAATGAGATTCTTTAATGGAAAGGTACTTTAATTATTGGAGAAATAGAATATTTACACGAGTTGACCATCTGAACCCTCTAAAGTCGAAATATTTTAGGTTTCCATGATGCAGTTCATCTGGAATCTTCAAAATTTTTGCAATACAGATCAAAAAGTATCTTAATTTTACTAGCTATTCATGAACCCTTCCTAGCCTCGAAAGTTAAAAACCAACACATCATTTGATAGCCCTGCGTCTGCTCTATCTGATTATGCGGCTACTTCTAGCGTTTGGGCAGCCTGTGTCAATGGAAATGACGTTTTTGATGACTCTCGAACAAAAGACTTCCGTTGCGTAGATACAAAGAAAAAGATGCCGCAAGATGATTGGCTAGGAAACGCCATTCTACTATCTGATTGGTTTATTGTATCACGTGCCTAAAGAAAATGGCGTCCATGTTGTCAGAAAAAGCAATCGTTCTCATTTATCTTTTCGAAATTATCACTGATCTCTCTCGAAGTATTCTCGTTACATTTGTATCTTGAACATCATGGCAAGAACGAAACAAAGATCAAAGAAACCATTCCTCGGTCGCAGGAAAATTCACAGGAGAAGAAAAGAAAAGACCGATTTACTCGCAACGGCTGTGGCAGACGATGTTGTGAAGCTTGTGGAGCCAAGGCCCCGATCAGCCAGTGAGAGAAAACTGGCTTGTTTTGGGGTGACACTCGAAAGTACCCAAATAAAAAAAGAAAGGGAAGCAGATGATCAATTTATGTTTGTGCAGAAGTCTTCACTCGCAAGCCTCTTGAGCAAGCTGTTGTGTCCTAATTGCAACAGCCCTGGGATAAGTTTACGAACTGCCGAAGACAAGATGTCTGGTTTTGCTGCCATGGGATCGTTGTTTTGTACTTTATGTGAGGAGGTTATTCAAGAAAACTACCTTTGTCAAAGAGTTGGAAACTCAAGATCAACGAACGTCCCATTTGAAATTAACACCAGGGCAACGCTTGCTTTCAGAGGAATAGGCTGTGGATTTTCCTCAATGAAAGAATGGTGTGCCATGATGAATCTTCCTTGTTCCATGAGCCAAAGTGTATATAAAGTTCACAACAAGAAGATTCATGATGCCAGTATTTCAAATTTTAGTGAGGTGCAACAGCAATCAGTAAAGGCTATTTTTGAAGCATACAGAGACCTTGGAGAGACCACAGACAAGAATGGAATATTGGACATTGCTGTTTCTTTTGATGGTGCTTGGCAGCGAAGAGGTCATTCATCACACAATGGTGTTGCAGCTGTCATAGATCTTCTGACTGGCCTGCCAGTTGACTATGAAGTTTTGTCCAATTTCTGCTTAAAGTGTAAGATTGCTGCCAGCAGCCCAGGTAGCACAGAAGTCTTGGACAATAAACATACTGAAAATTGCCCAAAAAATTTTGAGGGCTCAGCAAATTCCATGGAAGTTGAATGTGCCCTCAGAATTTGGAGACGATCAGAACAGAAACATAATCTTCGGTACACTGTTATGCTAAGTGATGGAGACAGCAAAGCTTATGATTCAGTTGTAAGTGACAAGCCCTATGGTCAGGACATTGCTATTGAGAAGGAAGATTGCGTGAATCATATCTCAAAAAGGATGGGGACAGCTCTTAGGAATCTTGTGGCAACATCAAAGGCCCAGAGGCAGTCAATAGCAGGAAAAGGGAAGCTCACTCAAGAAAGAATTACAAAAGTACAAAATTATTATGGCAGAGCTATCAAAGACAATGCAAATGATGTTGAATTGATGAAGAAAAGAATCTTTGCCATTCTTTTTCACCTCTCATCTTCTAATGAGCACCCAAAGCACATTCACTGTCCACCAGGTGCTAAGTCATGGTGTTTCTGGCAAAGAGCTGTAGCACAGGGAGAGGTCCCAGGATCACATAAAGAGCACGACACATTACCAGCAGACATCGGTAAAAAGCTTGTGCCGATATTTCAAAGGCTTTCTGAGGAAAATCTACTTAAAAGGTGTGCAAGACTAAGACACAGAATCCAAATGAATCCTTGCACAATGTCATTTGGAAATATTGTCCAAAAGCAACATTTGTTGGCAGAAAAACAATGGAGACTGCAGTTTCACTTGCAGTCTGCCAGTTTTCAGTTGGTTCAACATGCCGAACTATGCTCTGTAAACTGTTGGGAATCGTGCCAGGATTTTATTTGGAAAAAGCATCAAATGAAAAGGATCATAAAAGGCTGAAGAAGTCACTCAAGGCCAGCACAGACGTTGCAAAAAAAAGAAGAAAGCAGCTTAAATACAATAAGGTGTCACTAGAGCAAAAGAAAAAAGGGACGGAAGGGATTATGTACTCTGCTGGTTCATTTGATGTCCCAAAATAATTTTAAGAAATTGAAAATGGACAAAAAAGTAAATGGAAATGATATTCTGACTAAGAAGATTAGCAATCAGAACACAATGATTAAATTTCTTTGCCTTGTAATAAATCCATTTGATCCTGTGAATAAGAAATACTAAAGCTTAGACTTTAAATGCATTTTTCTCAAAACTAGGTTTTTGCGACCGTTGCTACGCTTAGTAAACATAGATTTTGGTTAGGAAAGTAGTTCAACCTAATGTCTATATATCATTTGAATGCTTATAGAATGGTGAGTGATATGGACTTTTTTGTTTTTCAATTAAGGCAACCTATAATGAGCATGCACCACTTGTTTCAGATTAAAAGTCCTTGCGATTGCTTGATTTTGGAATTTTGACTCATATTTTTCTTCCCATGCTAAATTGAACAAAATTAGTGACCCTATATCACTCCCAAGGATCTAACCTTTCACTTGATGCAAAGGTTTTGCATCCTGATGCACTGGCAAAAAATATCTATGAATACTTAGCAGTACTAGTAAACGTCTTTTGTTTGCAGGTTTCCATGGAAACCAATAATTGTATCTAAAAATAAACATCATATTTGAAATAAGCATTTGCTTTTTGATATGTAGTATGAATTTCATTTGCCTATCTCCAACAACTAAGATTTTAACTTTTCGACAGGTGACCTCCCTTAAGGAAGAACCCTACAAAACTATAGTTCAGGGCCGTCGAGAGCCAGTGCGGGCCCCGGGGTATTTCATTGCACCGGGCCCCAGTGGGCAATCAATTTTTTTACCTAAATAAACTTTTGCGGGCCCCGGACCTCCGACCCCGCCTAACCCCCCCTCTCGACGGTCCTGGATGTAAGTAAGTGCAATAGAATTTTTCGGCTTCCAGAGAAGTATATTATGATCGTCAATGTTTTAATTATAAACCATAACAGGAAAACTCATAGCCAATATCCTTATTTTCTACGGGGCCCCTCAAGGCCCCGGGCCCCCTGGTAACTACCCTGGTTACCCCCCCCTCTCGACGGTCCTGCTATAGTTAACAGAGCTTATTAACACGTTTATCATTATATCCTTTGTTACGTTATCATTACATTTTATTTAAAGGTCTCTGCACCAAAGGCTAAAATCTGATCTTCCTTCTTTTCAGCGCAGGAATTGTGCCATCTTCCTTTCAATTTATGTTCATGTCTTTTTCACTTAATGGATATGAAACTAAATGTTTGCGGTTTTCTAGCATACGCAAAGTATTTATCGCTTTTTGTGCATATTTTTGCAGCATGCAACATTTATCAGTTTTCTGTCTCCTTCAGAAATCGCATCGCTACACCAGGTCGCAAAACTCCTTCATCGCAGAGACGTACCCCGTTTAGATTTGGTCTATGAGAAGAAATGCATGGTCAAGAAGTCAACAAAGGGCTTCTTAAGGCCTTGTGGGCCCTAAGATCCTGAAGCAACCAAGGCAGCTTCGTTTGTCCTTGAACATAAATTCCGTATGTCCTTGAAGAAACCTCCAAACATTTTAGCCCATCCCCCGGCGCAATAAATCCAAAGTTGAAATTGTAAAATTGAACGTTGACGGGAAAAACAGAGAGGTATGGATTAAGAAAGTTTCACTTTGGGGAGATGTAAAACAAGAGCTTTCCATGAGTTTAGATGTTTTAGTGATATCGGGGATTGGAATTCTAGAAATTCTAATAACATTCAGGTTCTTATATTATGTAATAAAAGTTGTTACACGTCATAAAATTTCTTGCTTAAAAACCTTAACTAGACCCAAACTTCATTAAGACTGCATAGTAAAATTATGACATTTAATTACAAGATTATTACAGGATTTACGTCTGTCACTAGATTGGGTTACGCATAACTAAATTTTTTATCGAATTAATCTAATAATTTTTGTGGAAAGGAAAGAAGTTGATCCAATTCGATACAAAAATTTGTGTAGTGATGTAAATACTGCTTAAAGGTGTTTTTGATTCTTTTAGAAAGTGTTTCAGAGTATTTTTGAATGCTGAAGTAAGATATCCTCTGTTCATGGCCAGGGTCTCAATTTTGGATTGAATAGGCCTATGTGAAATTGAATATGTGAAAGTTGATAGCATCCTTGAAATTGCCTTCATGTCTTAATGATTTGTTAGAAACTGAATTTTTCTATTTCTCGAGATATTAAAATCGCACTTGCGCAAAGACATTATATTTTCTTTGTATAACTTTGTATCTAGGGAATAGTTGAGTCGAGAAGTTACTAAATTTTATACCCATGGGACACAAGCAGGCACAAAACAAAATAATGGAAAGGCAACTGTACTCAACAACAATGATTGCATAATTTAATTCATCACGCAAGTTTTCTCAATACGGAACTTAATCTACGAAACTTTATGAAGTGTAGAACCTTAATTGTCTATCTGTAAACGATGCTCAGTAAAAATGGTCGAATAACCTCGCTTATCTTGCTTGCTGGTATGCAGAATCAAATGCCTCTTCAGGCGTCCGGTAGCAATCGACAAATCATGACTTTGGTCGAAAAAAAAAGGTTGCGCTCACTGGAGGGAAGTGGTTAGGACAATATTCTAAAGAAGGGCAGGACTAAATTGTTAGCTTTTCACTCCTGTTTCGCCGCTTTCTAAGGGGCACTAAAACTGATTTTATAGAGTCAAGAAGCCTGGCAATATATAAGTGCAGATATGGAAAACATTAGCCATGGGTAAAATCGTCAATCGTCGCTAAGAGAGATTGGGATGTTAGCCCCTACAAGACGAGGTCAAAAGCTGTTGTTTTAAAAGAGGTTTCTTTGGACAAAAAGCTTTATTTTCTGTGCTAAATCGACAATTTGGAAAATATGACAATTGATTACCCTTTCACAAACTGCTCATTTCTTCAGAAAACATTTTTACCTAAGGTGCCACGCCCCTCACGCCCCTAATAATATAATTAATAATATGTCCATACAACTTACCAGTGCCGCATACAGTGAGCTTCATCCACTGCCACTCCTACACAGTTATCTGCAAAGGTTGTCCCACTTAATAATTTGCGCCATTTTGACACAGAAAGCATGATTCTGGTGATGTATAAATTAAATTATATTCACCATCTTCATCTTGCAGTATTTTCTCGTCCTGATCTTTGTCTATAGCGATTGCTGACGAGCACGTGTTTTCATTTCAGTAATTTACTTGATCTTGCATCAGAGAAGTAAATGGACAAATAACCAGTAAAATGCTGCATCCGTTGGACCTTTCCATCATGTGGTCGTTTATCATAGGAATAACTTGAAAAACAAGAGACTTTCTGTGGCCTGTTGGCGCACTGTAATACACGTTTTGATTTCTATCTTGTGTTTATATGAGAAACGATATATCCGGGGCAAGTGTCTCTCAGCCTACCGGACCTCACCTCTTCAGATGAAATTTTTCCCTCATATAAACGCTCAAATGGCTTGAAGGTAGCATGAATTTAGCTGTTGTGCGCAAGCGTAAGCTTGCTTTTTACCAAACAAAATGGTGGCAAACGAAGGTGCGGGGTCCATATGCAATTTTCTTTTCGCTGTACCAATGAAGGTTTCTTGCCTTCATATTATGGAGGTAGAAGTTTTGTTTATGGAGGTATAATCTTGCCAAGAACTTGTTTTAAACTTCTTAGAAAGTGTTTTGTAAAACTATCTATGCAGAAACAATTCCATGCAGCTGTGGAACAGTTTTATGTAATGCATTCAGTTGCATTATTACATTATCACATTAGAAAGCACGAACTTTGTCACGATGACGTCTTGCCACCTGTAGGTGGGAGGTGGGATAAAAAAGAAGCACAATGGTGGGATGAAATTTACATGTAACATGCGATAATTTTATGACACTTGCGAGCCCATATGCTTGAAGAAGGAAGAATTTGCTCATTTAAACAAGCCCTTGCTGTCTTTACCCGCGTAGGTAATAAACTTTCTCATGCTCCTTAAATAGTTTTTAATCTGCCTTATCCTAACTCGATCGCTTATCCTAAAGACAATTTGAGATAAAATCTACCCACTCTTCACCAATGAAAAGAAAACTGTCACCTTGTCCGATATGTGTTTGACCAGAAAATGCTTTTTATGAAATTTCAAAGTGACATTCATACTATGTTAAATCATTTGAAGTATCCATTTTTTATCATCTGTTCAAGATTCTATTTATAATTATGGCCAATCACTTTAAGATAATTGTGGTTTAAGTATTCAGAATTTTTCGCCCGAACTCTTAATATTTGGCGTTCGTTGCAAATTCATGGCAACGCAAGCCTCGAGTAGCATTGCATAGTTAACTTGGCCACAAGCTGAGAGATTAATTTAATAAGCCCTTCTTCGCACAACACGTTGACTATAGAAACAAAGTTTAATAATAGTATGAGCTCTGATACACACTTACATGAAGCTAAGCATACATGAAGATTGCATTATGGAAGTTATTGATTGCAAGCGTTTCATGTGCATTGATTTTCGAAATACCGATTTTGTTATTAGAATTTCGAATTGATTTGCATTTTTGGATGATTTTTTTCCATTTTGACCCGAGAAACTAATGGATTTTATATAATAACTTGTAGCTTTAACTGTGGGAACAGATATAGTATCAGTTCTCCAAAGCTTATAGTTCAGGCCCGAGGCCACGAGGAGCAGCCTCGCTAAAGCCACAATCGCCCCCTCGCTGAACCTTCAACATAGATTATCTGGATGTGAATTTTGAGCCTCTTATATAGAAAAAAGAGGTACCAACATTTCGAACGGAATATCGATCTGATATTATTTCTACTGTCCCGCCCCTCTAATCCATTCTTTGCCTGTTATGGTCTTCGAAGTGATGGAAATGTATAGTATCACAGCTGTTTGTCTAGTAGCACTTTTTTAAAGTGATAGCATGGCAAACCCTCCTTAAATGTGAAGACGAAACGCCACCCTCCCCATGTCTGTAATATCTAAATCAGGTACTTCTGCAAGCTGACGGAAGAGATCAATGCGTTCCAAACCAAATTGGGGGCAGTTCAGGAAAAAGTGTTCGTTATCCTCATCTTCTATACCACATAAACAACGGGGGATAAAGCAGTCATGATTGTGCCGAAATCTGTGATCGTTGATTTTACTAAATTGTAGGCGCAGTTTTGTTAAATTCTGGATACCTATTCTATCATAAACATTGTAAATTGATCTTTGTTTTGGGCTTATCACTGCTAGTAATTTGCGCTCTAATTCTGAAATTGTTAGAAATTCTTTGATATTGTTATCCAACGAGTGCCACTCCGAAAGGACGTTTTGAACACAAGTATTTGAGGAACGAACTATACTCGCAGCCATTGGTTCAAAAACTGGCTAATGTCTTAAATTGTGTGCAACAGCAGGTTCTGGGGTAATTTCATCAAACAGATTTATTGGCGCTGCAACTTCCTCAGATTGAAGAAATGACGCAAACGCCTGCACCATCTTCACTGATAGAGACTCTCCCAGCTCAAGCTCCTTGTACAGCCTCAGCCACCTTTAAATGCACCCATTACCGCTAATGCTGCTGAATATTGGGTTTGGTTCAACCTTTCGTTTTGTCTAGTACTAGTCTTCCTCTTAATATTCTTCCTATTAACAAATAATAAAACATATTGCCTAATAAAAGATATACCGAACAGATGTGTAGTTGTATCGCTGAAATCACTTCAGTTTTTGTCAAAAACATGGCGTTTTCTTTCAAAATTTACGGAAGTATTTACTAAGTCAAGTTGTTTCTTAAATTTGCGATTGAAACATCTCTATTAGGGCTAGACTTTAACCTTGAGAAATTAATTCTTTCGAAAGAACAGGGATGACTATTTCACAACTAAGATGCAATCGATCCTGTGCAAAGTTGCTTAAGTAGAAAACTATCCGAAAATCCTCACACCTTAAGTTGCAGACCATCGGGAAAGAGAGCGGGGTCAAGGGCCCATCGGCCAAATCTGTTTCCAAATCGTTAGATTTGTCGGAAATGTTTGTGCGGACAACTCCCACTTTCTTTTTTTATGAATGGAGCTTTATAGCTATTACCCTCAATTTGGTCTTCACTTTGTGTATTTTGACTTATATCGCCTTCCAAACGAAATTATTGGAATGCAAGAATGTGATAGAAGTTATTATCTTGCCCTACCATGATTTATCGACCAAAATTGAATAAAATCACGTTAAATCTGCTTGTTTCATTTTATTTCGTTTCATTTTATTTTTATTCAAGCAGGAGCTCTTAAGAGGGTCAAAACTAACAACAATTAATACGATATGGAATAAAAAAATAAGTAGAAAATGCTGCGAAAATAACAGATATCTTAAAATGACATGATTGTTTTAGCAAGGAATTAGTGGAATAGTGGTTTAGTTTATTATTGGTGAATCTTGATGTTCTAATTTAAAGAATGTTGAAAGGATTGATAATCATATCCCCCATGGCATTTCCAATGGCTCACACAAGATTAAGACTAACATATTTTACAATCGCGTCTTTGCTAATAGCAATCTTCAAGGGCCCTGTCTCTAATAACCTTCCAATACTGTCGCTAAGCAACAAGCAAGCATTTGCAACATTTCTGCACGAAGTAGGTACAGTTTAAGAATGCGTGTGGCATTGGGCCTCAAATGTTGAACGAACACCCCAAACAGTTTGACGGAACTCTAGATGCAGTTGGGACACAGCTGAGTTCATCAAAGAAGAGAGTCAAATATTTCGAACACTTTTACCAGCGATCAAATTTCTAATGCAGTTAAACATATATTAGCTAATATTTGATTTGCGAAAGATAAAACATTAATCAAGGTTATACATATTTATTGATATAATTGAATTGTAGATTATCATTGTAAACGATGTGACTCTGTTTTGATAATCTTTATGACAAATACGTTTAATACATGCCATGGACGTAGGAAGCGTCTCAACAGTTCAAGGGAACAGAAGTGGATTCGCGTCAAGTCTCAGAAAACAAATAACTCTTATAAACCAGAGAGTTCAGATAGATGTATGCCATTTGACCTAAGGAACATTTGACATGATGGCAGGGTTGCCTTTCATCTAGGGTTAATTTCCGACTACGGGTATTAAGAGACTTAAAGTTACACAAAAAGGTTAAATGTTGATCTTCTTCACACCAGAATTTGATTCAGCAGGGATGCTGATATAAGTAAAAGATCCAGTTTAGAGTCAAAGTGAAAAATTCGTTAGAGAAATAGGGCCATAATCAATAGTGTAGGGTGCTCTGCTGCCAAATTCATTGAGGAACAATACAATAATGAAAAAGTCTTCACTTTTGTCCCTACTAAAGGGTTGAGCCCCCTGAACCTGCCTAGCCGCTTGGCCTGACGAGAATAGAGGCCTCTAGGGACAATATAAACTATTGTATCATAATGCGATCAAACTGTAAAATTCTCAAAATTGATCTTTTATGACTTAGTCAATTGGTCATTCTAAACTATGGGTAATCCTGTTGGAAGTGAGAGTGAGTTTGACAGACAGAAGCGCTTATGTGATGCAATCGTACCTTGATAAACCGTTTGTAAAGATATAACTGAACAACTCACCACACAGTTAAAATAATACCATTACTTAGAAATAACCTCGTTACTATTTGCATTGTAATACCATTGGCTTTGAGGTTTGACATGTCTGTCATTGTGTGTTATCCTTGGCTTATTCCTCCTCCACTTAAAATGCTAGTCATGGTGGAAATTAGAAATCTAGTGGTTTTACATCCCTCTTGATTGCAATGATATCTTACGTTGTAATTAATGCTTATGAAAGCCTCTATGTTGAAAAAAGCGTGACCCTTTCCAAACAGCTTTCACCCATCACCTTGTTCTGCAACTATCATTTATCTGTGACGCCTGTGGGATCAATGGGCTGACCAGGGGGAAAATTAGGTGATTGGGGGGTTTTGATTCTTCCCCCTAATGATTTCACCAGTTGGTTCCATCTGCTCTTTGACTGCGATTAAATCGGTCCCGTTTTGGCTCTGAATTTCAGTTTTTCTGTTTTTGCAATCCAAGCTTAGTTGTAACATCGTGCCAAAAGTAGGCTGAGTCGGTCCTGTTCGAATCTATTGAGAAAATGTTATTTTTCATTCATAGCTCAGTAAAACCTGCTCCTTCGCAAAAATCAGTCACTTGTGGCAAAAATTTGGAGAGCTGATTCCAGCATTCACGATTTATTGGAATTTTTCGTGAGCCCTTCGTAGCTTCATTGGAATACTTAAAAATAATGCAATGCTCGTCTTCATCAAGAGTTTGTTGGAAAGCAAAACAAATGCAAGTTCAAGGCTATAAAATATTTAAAATATAATATAGGTCATAGGTCACAAAGACTACAATGTGTATATTTTAAATGTCCTTTGCTGGGACGGGCTGCTTAAAGCAATAACAATGCCACACCCAAAACGCGACTTGATTTATTTATCATTAGGTATTGCAACAAGGGGGAAGAGACCAAAACTTGGGACAAGGCTAGGACTTCTTACCATAAAAGTCATAATCACCCCTGCGACGCAGCGTAATTAAGTATCTTTTCTTTACTTTCACGATAAATATTTCATGCGCGAAGGTCCCTACAAACGGCTTTTTAATTAAGGCAAGTTGCCATAAACATAGTCATAAAGATATCTTGATATTAATATATTGAACTTGACCTTCAGAAAACTAATCTAAGATTTCCAATTGGAATTTCTAGCAATGTCAATGTGTTCCAATAAGACCATTCAAACCTGTGGTTTCTGCTGTCGGCCAGTGTTCTAACATTTTGTTTACTGTGGATGAATTTCTTTGTCGCCTTAAAGATCCGGATTCTTTTCGGATATAATTACAGCAATTTTACGCCTGATGAGGAGAAAGAGGTTCCATTTCTTCACAAGTGGTATGACCCAAAAAACCAGCTGCTCATACTTTTTCACAAAACTTCAGTCATCAATATGTAAGCCATTCAAGCTGTCGAATGTTTGTTAAACACTTCAAAGTGGTGGTGCAATCCGTTTCACTTTAATTAAATGCTGCTATCAGGAGGAAATACCCTCTCCTTAAGAAATTAGCCTGACCTCTAGGCCTACTGACTTGCAATGCACCAGTAGGTGTCTCAAGGACTGTTCCGTTCTATCGATTTAGAGGACCCAGTTTTGTCCCAAATGTTTGCTTTTTCTCCCAGAAACGGGACAGGTCTTTCTGTATTTCATTAATTTGAAGTATGCCCTATTCATTGGTGTTTTCTCTACCCACCAAAGCCTATATGCAGAAGGCTGCCTAACATAGTAGCTTCTTTCCTTTTCGAATACCTGTTAAGATAAAAGTCGTTTGCTTGCATCTGCGGGAAAAAGATGAGGTCGAAAATAATGCCAGACTTGATAGCCCCTGGAGTCTGAAAATCAGATTGTGATTAAACGTGTTTAGAAAACCTCCATTATATGATAAAAAGCAATTTTATCTTCAACAATGCCTAGAATTATTGCCTTATTTCAACCCAAGATACTTCTCTTACTAGGGTAGAGAACCGTTACTACTGCGAGGTCAACACCTCCCTTACGGAATTGATCAAGGAACTCAAGTTGGACCTTGGCGGTAGTTTTTTAAGTGAAAGAATCCGTAGAAGGTTAATAATACTAGGAAAGGAATTCCTGGCAAATTCTCACGCTACTCCAGTTTTTTTCTTACACTTAACACGATATTGTATATAAAACATCAATTTATAAAAACCAGAGCTCCAAAATTATGTGAAATAATTCTGAATAAAGTCATAGCAGAGCAAGTCGAAGCACTTGTTAATTAAATTGTAATTAATTTTTAGTGTCTTTTGCCATCTTGAAAAGAGGAAATTCCCACCTGTCCCCGTGACCGCCTACTTAAGTTTGGGACAATTGCCCGCAATTGCATGCCCCAGGCTTCCTGCACATTTCTGAGAAGGATCCTTGCATGAAAAGTTGACCTCCCTTTCCTTGAATTCTTTTTTCGGCAGTTGACTTGATAAAGAATCTCTGAACCCTAGACAAAGCAAATAGGCCTACATCTTTGAATAAGTGTTGGTCTATTTTATAAAACTGACCATAGCAATCAACTTCTATGAAAACAAAGAGAACACAAATATAGTAGGAAATACATGAAAGCACTTTAACCAAAATATGGTTACACACAAAATGAACTGTAACTTCGCTGTCGACGTAAAATTAAGTGAAGTGTTGGTTGCTTGGCGACAGCATGCTTATAGTGCATGCTTTCGCACGGTGACAACAGGAAGAGCCTAACACAAAAAAGATTAGAGTTATCTTTACTGAACCACATTGGTAAAATCCAGATTGAATGTGTCTATTCTACCAAAGGGAATGATAGATTTTAATTGAATTCATTGAAAGAGTGATATCCTGCAAATCTAAATGTTTCTACCAATCGCAGGATACCGAGAATCACATGAGTGGGGTATGGGAATGTCATCCCTCATAATTTTCTGCGTCGGTCCAAAAATGTTTCAAATATACAAAAATCCGCATACAAATATCCAAAATACCCCACGAGAACACATCAGACGTACTTGCTTGCTAACTTATTTAGCTGCAGCCAGTCGGTCCAAAAGAAAGAAAAAATGAAAGTCATACCGGCTCGACTCCCCCCCCCCCAGTCTGTAGAGCGTGGCACCTGCACGCACAAGAAAATTTGCTGCAGATCGAAGTGCCTTGCACGCAAGCATTGTATGCGTATAGGCTCAATAAAGCCTCACCTGGAGTTTCATCCTACCTAAAGTGCCTTGTTGCACCCAAGAGAATCAAACATGCACCCCATGCACCCCTCATTTTTTACCTTGCACGCGCGAGATCTCGTCGAGTTTTGCCCTGCTCTGCAGACTGGACTCCCCCCTCCCCAAAAATAAAAACATTTGATGTGCGTACCTGGCAGGGTACAAGCACTGCTGATAACAATTTATAGTGTAAGTGGGTAATCTTAAATGCAGGGGTGGCGCCAGGATTTGCCCGACGGGGGGGAGGGGCTGGGTTCCTAGACAGGGGGCTAAATAACAGAATAGAGGTTATCTTTCTATGCACTAAGGCACAATTTTCCGTCGAAAATTCCCCGACAGATACGAAATGTTTCCCCGTCGGGGGGTTAACATTCCCCGACGAGGGGGCTACAACCCCCTGCCCCCCTCTGGCGCCACCCCTGCTTAAATGAGTAATAATGTTCTATGCTAAGTGCCAATAGCCGTTGGAACATCCATGAAAAGTCATGTTTTACTGATTTCTTTGTGGTCTCCAGCCATACAACATTTGTATGACCCTGTTCCTCAAATAAAACAATATTGGTTGCAAAGGGTAATACCAAAACTTTTGTTTAAATTTGATTTCAGTAAAAAGGTAGCCATAAAAGGGGTTCGAGCAACACTATTTTGAGGGGGGAGGGACACCCTGCAAAGACTTTTAGCAAGGATTGGGAACCCGCCGGAAAGAAATAAACATTGAATGCCTTGTTTAGGCAATTTGGCAGTGGAGTTTATCAATGCAACTGTTTTCCAAGGAGTGAAAAATAATTTTTGAAACAAAACATGACTGCATTATGCCGCAACTTGAAAGTACACGTAGTTCTACTTGGGCATATAAGGTGTAAGAATCTTAGTTTTAGAACTTTAGGTGTAATCTACGGAAAGATTTCACGTATTGTATTGGCACATTCCGCCTCATTTCGCGTCAAGTCAACTGCGGCCGTCAAACTGGTGGCAGGATCAGCAGGGGCCAAACGCCGATAATGTCATTTGTCAAAGGAACGATATCGTAATCAATTCTTTTAGCTTTATGCACAGCAAACAGTTGCATTGTAGCGAATTGCGTCAAGCTAACTTAAAACATGTTCGAACGTTTATTAAGGAGATTTTAGAAATAGCCAAAGAAATTCGATCTATGATTGTGATGTTCGCATTTGTGTGGGTCTGATTGAGCAGAGTATACAGTCTCGTGGGTAGTGCTGAGTATATAATCTTACTGTTTAAACATTGGACGTTTTGAAGTTACGTTATCAGAACGCCTGTTGAAAGCAGTGCTTTTCATATTTCACTGCGTTGAGTTTTAAAAGGCATGGATGCTAACATGAACAATACTTGGAATGCTTGCAAAGAAAACGATAAAGCTGAGAATATCACCACCAATCACAGTTGCAAAACTGAGAGGGAAAACACAGATCAGCTGAGTGATATTCGACAAAGAGTGAATCGTGTTGAAGAATCAAGAGCAAATTATCGTCGTTCTGGGATAAATAACTGCAGTTTTGGCAATCCACCTCGGAGATCGTTGAAAAGTTTGTTGCTTTCATGTCAGAAAAACAGGAACGAATCTTTTGACTATTCAACAGAGAACTTGAGCGAAGAGGAAAGCGAAGTGTGCGAGGGGAAGATGGCCTTGAAAAGAAGCAGTTCGGTGCCAAACAGGATTCTATTTCCAGTGCATGAGGCAGTTAAAAATAATGACGTAAAGGAGATAGCTAAGCTTTTTAAAAAGAAGAAACGAATAGATATCGATGTTAGAGATGACGATGGGTTTTCATCCTTGCACCGCGCGGCTCAATTGGGAAACGCGGAAGCAGTGCAAGTGCTGATCGCACATGGAGCCAGCGTGAATTTACCAAGTAAGACTAACATGACACCTTTGTATTACGCGGTGCAGAGCGGGAACTTCGAGTGTGCATCGTTACTTATTGAAAACGGCGCTGATCAATCAGATATAAAGGACGGTTTCACAGACGCTAAAACACAAGATGGGAAAATGCAACAACGATTCGCCCGCACGCGGATGTCTTTACACAATTAATGAGTTATGGAATGGAATGTGCGCTTTTTGATTGTTGTAAACAAGCCAGAGATTTTATATCAAAGATGGACGGAGGGGCAGTTCACCCTCCAACACTTTTTCTGATCGATTAAGCATGTTTAACATAGTAAATGTTCTCACAAGTTACTGAACCGGTGGAAATTAGAGGCCCTATTAGAGGTGGATATTAAAGGCCGAGGGGGCTATTTCGTTTTAGTGGGTTGCTGGGTCCGTTTTGTGGCTTAAGCCTACGATAAAGATGTACTTTGTGATTATTTGTATTAAGGTTTTTGGTCGTTGTGAATTTTCTATCGTGGTGTATAGATTAGTGCAATAATTTGACCACACCTTTACTGTACGTTCGAGATAACGATAGGATCACGTTCTCGAGTATCTGTTATGATCTGTTTCATGGAAATTTTTTGAATGAAAGAAATACTTTAATCTGTAAGCCACATAGAGAAATGAATTGAGGCCAAAATCATTTTTTTTGGGGGGGGGGGTTCAGTCGCCAATTCACATTTTTCTTTTTAAGAACCTTCGGGGATGCCTCCCATGTATTAAATCTTTTCAGCAGTCACAGGATTTTAAAAGTTGAAATTTTTGCAACAAAATATAGCTTTTTTATTATCCCTTACTAACATTGATGATTTTACGGAGTTCTTTGCAGATTGACATTTGCCACAAAATTCAGTCGTAAAAGCGTTATTTCAGCAGTAAAGGTTCTTGATAAAATTATTTTTCTAAGGATAAGAAAAGAAAATTTCTGAAGTGAAACCTAGTTATGTATTTGTTTGAGAAACTCAACCAGTTTCTTATAAGTTCTAAATTCAAGTTGTCGCAACTCCCTTGCACCCTCCTGTGTTTTTGTCATTGAAATGAATTCAAAGTTTGGCAAAAAAACGCCAAACCTGACGCGTCAGGGCAAATTTGTGCGGAGGAAAGAGCGATAAAAGGGCAAGCTCTTCCTTATAAATTTACCCTTCTTGCCATTGTTTTAGATAATGGCCGCCTTCTGACTGTTCACTGTTTAAACACTTTCAAAATAATCGAAAAACCCCATTTATTCTGTTAATTCAGAGATCAGTTGAAAGATTGTTTCTAGTGTAAATGATTAATCAATGTGAATAGTCAGCCTAAATCTTATAATTAGACATGATTAGATATTTGAACAACATTGTCAAATTTGTAAGTTATCACTTATGTCTCGCCTCGCCGGTATTTGCCACCGCCGAGGGAAGGTGCAGAAGAACCAAGGATACCGGAACGATCATCAGCGAAGGTACAAACGCGAATGGAAAGTCAGTCTAGACCGCAAACGAAATAGAAAAATCGGTTACAAGAGTAATCTGTCACGGGGATTTTCCTTGCCTCCGCCATTAAAGGAAATATGAAAAGATAAAGAAATAAGCTATTTGACTTTGAATAAGGTCTTGGCTGCTGTATTTGATTGATAGGGCATTCGTCGCTTTCCTCTGTCCCCAAAGGCCGGAAAGCGATCTAGAATGTGTTAAATGTTACAGATCTGTGGGGTTTACCTCGAAGAAACATGACAAACGTTTATGCCACTCTGGAGCTCTCTGGAGAAAATGTTTGTGAAACTGTAAATTTTTGTACTAAAAACAGTATTTGATTACCATCACTACACACTTTTATTGAAATACCTTCTGTTCCCTTTCTATTTTTTTAAAATTCATGGATTTGACAGTGACATTTCTAATATGATCCAATTTGTGAGAAACTGTTTTGCACAGCATTATGTGGTTTAGTATGCCAAAATGATTTAGCAATTCTATGCAAACGTCATGTAATATACCACAGTACTCTTGGCAATTGTGAAAATCCTAAATAATTTTATGTAATACCAATATCAGGAATGCCTAGTACAGGAGGGGGGGGTCAGCAGCATGGGCAATCGCCCCACCTGCCCTCAAAAAATAAGCCTAATTGTTTGTTTTCCTAATTCTTTGCCACCTTTTTTAGTGTTGTTATTTTTTTAGTATTTTTAGAAGAATTGTTAATGCCGTTCGTAGCTAGAACCAGCAGATGTCCGTTTCTGCTGCGAACGGTATAGAATATTGTAAAGTTTGTCTGCTTGGCCTCCCTGGTCCTGGGGTGCAGCGGGCGATTCTATAAACGCCAGTACATCATTATCTGTACATTTTTGCAGTGTCTTAATAGCATTACCTTTTTCGCGTCGTTTTCTTTCCTTTGACTGTCCCTAGCGCTTTTCCATTTCTTTCCACAGCTTCCCTTAACTCAAACAGCTAATTTACCAACCAAATTTAGCAAGCAACTGTTTTGTTTATCATTCTAAACACTTGTTGTAGCGTTAAGGGTCACTTCGCATCAGACTAAAAGAACATTAGAAGTTTTTTGCCCGAAGCAGTAAAACCAAGGTTCAGGGGCTGGCTTCCTAACTTTCCAAACTCTTGAATGTCTGAATTGTCCATAAGGTAAGCAAGCAAGGTCTAGGCAATTTTGACATTAAACAATATACAAGATAACATTGCATGTTTATTAAACAGGTGTTGTTTTAAGGAACACTAACGGAAGATGAAAGATGAAGCAGAAGACAAATGTTTAAGAACAATATTCTTAAAGATTCAAATTACATTATTCCCTTTTACGACAGTGCTCAGACCTAAGCTTGTTTTTAATCTTTTCTTAATTTTTCTTAATTTCCTATCAGTTTTGTGGCTTCCTTGTTGATTTTTCTTTTAAGAGTATAATGACATCAAATTGCACAAATGAGATTTATTTATCAAAAATTGGCTTTCCTATGCACCTAAGAATTACCTCTGAGCATAGCCTATTGAAATACAGCTCTGAGGGAACTCTTGAAAACGCAACATTTTCATGCTACAAACTCTTCTATGCTAATCACAAACATTAAAATTGCTACCATTTGATCTGTGATTAGATATGATTCCCTAATCTGCCCCTTTTTTGACATATTTGTAAGTGGAAATCTTTATCTGCTTCACAGCTTCAGAGCTGCGAATTAAAAAATTTAACCAATCCACCAAGCAGTCCTGTCATCAACGACCACAACTGTGATGGCGACGGTGACGGCGACGGTGACGGCGACGCCATGGCAAGCAACAAAATCGCCTTTGCCGTGCTCGTTTAGCGATCATGATAAAATCGGCATTCCGAAGTCTTAAAAGTGGCACTCAAATGGCGTTAAAACGCAGTAAAACGGTTTGCCCAAAATCAGATGAATTTTACATACCTGCTTTTCACACTTTGCATACCCCATTTTCAGGGGTGGGCTCGCCCGGTTAGCAAAGTGGTGATCGCCACTCGGGCCCTTCGAAAGCGCCGTGTGAAAAAGTTTACGGGCCTATCCCATTGTCCAGGCTAGGCGAGGTTAGATTTGGCGCCACATTTTATTACGGCTGAACGCAGTATTGTTTCGAATTCCTTCACATGCGCAGTATACAAAATTTAGTCCCGCCTTGCCGAGATAATTTTCACATTGCGTTTACATGGGAAAAAATAGTCTTGGGTAACCGAGATCCCACTTACCAAAACCGGGATCCCGACAGCTGATATTTGTCTCGACTAGTCGGGACTATTTTAATTCTCATATAGAAGGTCTAGCATTATACTACTCCAAGTATAATGGAAATCTGACAGGATTCTCTTTGTCTATTGAAAAATTTCTTGCTCTGGCAATATGCCCATTACCAAAGTCTTCACATGTAACAGTTATCATAAGGATCGTATTAGTCACATTAGATCGCCTATCCATGGTTTTGTTTTCCACCGCAAATATGAAATTGTACAGTCAAATTCATTACGAGGGTTTGGCCAGTTTCCAAATAATATGGCTTCCAAAACCTCTGCCAAAAATCGTTGAAACACCTTAAAATACCATGCATTGCTAATAACTATGTGGTTCCTGGGCTTGTGACACAATCTTGATAAAACCATTTGGGTGGCACATGGAAATACTTAGAATTCTGTTTTCAATTGATTTCGGTCTCAATGTATCCCTGAAACTTGGTTTAAAGCAACATAATTATGAGGGGAGAGAGATAAGGATAAAGGAGAGAGATTTACGTTGCAGATAGAGGATAACAATTCTGGTTAATTGGCATGAATTTTGATTGTTAAATAGACATGAAACATTGGGCATTGAACAAAAGGTGGATGGAAATGAATGCGTAGTGGATGGAAATCCGTCCACGCCAGAAAACGAATAGAAAAACGCTTGTTTTGACAAATGGACACTCCTTTCCGGGTTGAAGGGTCCATGAAAAAAAGCGGATTCCTCCATTTTATGCACAAATCAGCATTTAAAGTACAAATTTGAGATAGCGCACAGTTTTACGACCACATGTGGTGTTGTACAAGGAGCGTGCTCGGGAACATTGCTTTTTATTATGTACATCATCAATCTGCATTATTTTTAAAATTCAAAATGTTATCGAAAGTAGAGTTCCTTTTATTGCGTTATGGGATGGTACACGATGGTAAAAAAGAGGAACAAACCAAAGAACAGAGATGTTAGAGATTAGAAAGGGAGTGAAAGATATTCTTACTTTTCCTTCTATTCTGTCATCATGTGCCTATTTGCATACGCTTTTCAAATAGCATTGAGTCAGCATTAGAAGAGAGGGTATATACTAAAAGCACTTGCGATGCTTCGGGTGAGATAGCTTTGATCGCATGAGTAAAACCGTTTAGTGACGTGGCAAGGTTAAGGAAGCCTTTTCTAAGTTGTACCTGCCTGTTAGTCGCGGGAAAGGCCGATTCTAGCTGACATGGACATTTCATTATGGCTCCAAACCTTGTAAAACATCGATACCAACAGTAGGTTTCTCTCCGTCACAGTAGACATCTGCAAAAGCATTTGAACATTAAGATTTACTGAAGCAGCCACTCTTTTTTGCTTGCATTTCAAAGGAATAATAGATTGTGCTGACTCGTCGCTTAAATTGGGTTGTCGGTTAGGGAGTTTTCGGGTACTGAGCTGTAGCCGAAGTTCCTTTTAAGGAATTGAGATGACATTCTGATTCAAGGCTTAAAAGCAACTAATCAATCTACTGCAAGAAATAAATAGTCTTAAGAACCATTGGACACGTATGTATAAACAATAAAATTAAGCCTTCCGTTATAGTTCAAAGCCTAATTTAAGGCCTTAAATACGTGTTTATCATTTAGTTAGTAAAACCTTAATGGGAGCGGTTTACAAAAAGAAATAGGATTATTGTAGGTTTGAAACCAAGACTAGTTATATTAAAAAAAGCTCATTAGTAAGGGCAATTAAATAAATGCAATCAAATGAATCGAGCAAAACAAGAATTTAACATCTCGATCATTGCATTATGAGGTTTTCTATGCATTAAAAATTTCCTTTTGCGCACTCAAGCACACCCAGTTCTTGAAAGGATTCTATGGATTTCATGACAATCTGTCTACATTGCTTTTACCACGATTACACGCATGCTTTGGATGTTGTTATAGTACCAGCCAATCCCAATGCCGCCTTAAGAGGTCAAGAGATGCTGCTAGAATTTTAGGGCCAAGCAGTTAACCATGTTCCTGTCAACTCCCATTTTCAGGATGATGCTTACACAATTTTTTACAGTAAGATGAATTTGTATTTCTAGGAAGGGAGCCCCTGTTTATATTGTTTGGCTTTGGTTTGGAAAAATTTCGAACTTTTCAAGATAATTTTTCAAGTAAAGTGATGTTTATTCGCTTCGGATGTTAAGAAATGATGCTGTAAAAAATGCCACTTTACAGATTGTGTGTTGGATTGTGTCGGATTATGTTGCATTGCGTTGTTGCATGTTCATTGTTGGACTGTGTTGTTGCATTGTGATTGTTTGATTCTGTGGCTTGATTGTGATTCAGGAATCTTGTTTTTTGACCGTGCGGATTGTTATTATTGGATTTTTTATTGAATTTTTTATTGAATTGCAATTGTTTGATTATCTTTTCAATAAAAATAAATCGCTTAAAAATAATCTGTTAGGATGGGTTCATCTTTTATTGGTTTTAAGCATGGATACCTAGGTGGGAGAAAGGTTTAAGAGGTTCAAGACAAATAAATGAGAAGAATAAGATGATATAAGATTTTTATATATGTATAAACTGTGGTATAATCATTTCGATATACATAGGTATTACAGGTTTGGCAATGTAAAAATGATGAGAAAGTTTAAAAAGTCAATCTACCAGGACCATTGTTGTAACGATTAAACACTGACACAAAACACAAGACACATACTCGTATATCCGACTGCAATTTTTAATAAGAAAGATTCTGGCTCCCTTTTATCTGACTTTGAAAAGACAATTCAAAAAGCTGTTTCAAAACAATGCTCTTTCCAAGCTAAAGAATCAAATTCTTTTACTTATTAGGATTATTTAGTTCATTAGTTTATGATTTTGAAGGGCTAGGGTATGGAATGATTATTATTGTAATCTTTTTTGAATATTTGGTTTTTGTTGATGCTATGGATTTGTATTACCGCTTTAAGCTGACTCAAGGTCATTTAGCTTTACACAAATTAGGTCTTAGATTAAAATGTAACAAGAATATCAGATGGCAAAACGACAGTTTATCTACTGTTTTTCTGAAGAATGCTTGCAACAACGTATGTAAATGATAGATATAAGAAACGAATATTTCTAACTACAGGTTAGACACAATAGTTTATTTCATGTTTGATTTGCATTCCTGCCACTTTGCGTCATTTCTTATATAAACGGGATACAGTTTAAAACAGAATGTGAGTAGTTTCAGTAAATAACATTACATTTTCACAGTTAACTCACTCCTTTACTAATAGTAGCATTGTATCTGGCGAAAAAGCCTTGAAATGTATTGGAGAAATCTGTCTTGAATAAAACATACAGCTTGCTGCCAACGGATGTATATGTCTTTCTGCCATTTCCACAAAAAGTTCTCACAAGCGTCCCGTTTACCAGATCTCCTTCGTAAATTTTCAGTGTATCATAATTACATCTTGGCTCATATTCAAGAGACATGTTGACAAAATCCAATTTGATTGATTTCCCTTCCTGAGCTGTTATTTGGTAAGTACAACATGTGTTATTCGAGTATTTCCTCGGAAATTGTGGAGATGAAAAATTTCCAATAGTTGCTGATAGAATATAGTTGCATGTAGGTGATGGTTCTTTGCACGTTTGATTCGCAGAACCTTGAAAAGAAAAGAAATTTCCTTTTCACTGCATTATTACAATTTCGTTTCCTTACCTCTCATAAAAGGTACAAAAATCATGTGAAAAGGCTACAGCCCTACGTTGCCATCTCGCTGTAGCCCCCTGATGGTTCTTTGCACGTTTGATTCGCAGAACCTTGAAAAGAAAAGAAATTTCCTTTTCACTGCATTATTACAATTTCGTTTCCTTACCTCTCATAAAAGGTACAAAAATCATGTGAGAAGACTACAGCCCTACGTTGCCATCTCGCTGTAGCCCCCTGATATGAAATGTCATTATTTTATACACGAAAAGAACCCTACATTTTAAAAACAAAATAAAGTTTACTTCGCGTCGTGCTTGAAATTGACTCGTTGTCATCAGTCAGCTTTTAAAATACTCTTTCAATTTTTTTTTGAGGTGACTTATAGTTGGGAGTTCTCTGATAGCAACAATCATCCCTCTTATCTGTAATTGTAACATTCAGAAATAAATTTCTTCATTTAATAAAAAGCTAAGCTTGCTGATATCTTCAAAGTACCAGTGTGACTCACTTTCGCTTCTTTTTATCCCTATTTACAGGTACACCAGCCAACCCGGTTCTTTATACATCTTTGTGCCATGGGCATACCCATATTATCAACAAATGGAAAGATCCCAGCTGCGGCCAGTTTCTTGAATAATTGTTTCCTATTGCAGGTGTTAACTTAACGTAGCATACTTAAAGGAACTAGACCGACAGGGCTTCTAAATCTGCAATGTTATATATCTCATCTTTTTTTTGTTTACAAATATGAACTTGGCCTAAACCAAACCAAACTTACTTCGTTAATTCAATACTCACCAGCGTCAACAAAAGCATAACTTGCGTAGAACCCCCTGCGTTTAACAGAACCATCAGATTTGAACTCAACGAGAACTTCGTTTGATTTGGATTGATATTTTCTTGTCACCTGTCCACAGAATGTAGCTGACAATTCACTTCTCGATGGAAATACTTCATAAATCTTGACATAGTCACGGTTACATGTGCTTGCATCTTCGATATCAAATATTTGAAAATCTATTTCAATTGTGGCATTCCGCTTGACTTTGATATTGTAATTGCATCTCATATTATCTGGATAATTAGCAGGATATGACGGGGACGTGAAATAGCCTTTTAATGATGTGTAAGTATATCGGCATGCTGCAAAAAGGAGAATTCATGTTGTAAAAAGATGGCTTTGATGAAATAGTACAATATTAGTTGTCCTAGAATTTCAATAGCAATGTATTGCACTACAGATTGAGAGCGTGTTTTGTGGCTGGATTTGCCTGTGTAAGTAAATGTAATCAAATCAAATCAAATCAAATGGAGGTATAATTTAAATGTAGGGTGTGAGGATGGCGATGTCACTAACATTCTGATGTTTAGGCGTATTTGTTAATGGGCGATTAGTTGAGGGTATAGAAATATTAAGGTTTTGTTGCAAAAATGTTCAAGTATTTACGAGGAATTAAAAAAAAGGCGTAGCACTACGCGAGCGTATGTAACTTACGTTTATTAGTAAGTGAAAAAACACCAAAGAAACCAGAAGCTGTACCAGATGCATCTGTTTTAAAAACCATTAACACTTCACTTTCAGTCGAATACCACCTTCTTGTATTTTGAATTCCACAAAATGTTTGTTTCAAAATGTTCTTTTCATACAGTTTAACTGAATCCTTGGCACATGATTGACTTTGCTCCAATGTAAAATACGCGAAAACTATCTGCATTGCTTTATTTTGTGGGGCTTTGAAATGATATTCACAGTAAACATTGTTAGGATAGTTTAGTGGATAATTAGGCGATGCAAACCTGATTGACATCTGCGTAAGAGTGAAGTTGCACACTGAAATAAAATCAAACCATAAAGTTAGGAAATAACGTGGGCTATCACTTCTTATCAGTGTTGACTGGCTGATCAGTGTTTGCCAGTTAAGTACCACAATCTCAAAATATTTGATCGATTGTGATTGTAAAATAAAAATTCTACATTCCTTATTGGCCAAAGAAAAAGGTGGTAGGTGTGATTAAAAGTAATATTAAGAGTTAAGATGTCATAAATTGTGCGAATGAAATATTGAAGCATATGATTCTGATGTAATAGAATATGTGACAAATAGGCGTTTCTATTCTGGTATGGTTAGTTTTGGTGCTAGATCTAGAAACTCAAATGCAATCTGCGCAGAGGTATTGTGTATAGCATCTTGTCTACCAGGAAGCATAAATCACGTGTGCAGTTAAGACAGCATGATACAATTATATGGAGTTCCAAACAGGCTTGGAACTTAGGTCCTATTCATCGCTGTCACCATCTTAGCTTATCATTAAAGAGACTAATCTTTATAAAGAGGCTTGGACTATCGACGGTAAAACCAAGGGCTGGCTTAAAAACTAGTAAGGGGGAGGTGGTAAGAGATTAAAAGACTGAGAGAAACTAAGCAATTGAACCTTATTGAATCGGAGAGGTATAAAAAAAGTTTATCCCTTGAATCGTTTGTTTTATAATTATGTGATGTAACATAAATAAGATTGTTTTGTTGTCCACTGCTAAGGATAAACCATGGGTTATGGTATGGTGAAAGCTAAAGCCTAACGGCGAATTGATTGTTATCAAGATAATGTCAGAAGCTGCTAATTTGCTTCCGAGTCGGTCGATTTCCAAATGAGGGGGGGGGGATGCTTCTTATATAGGCTTCAAAACGCGACGTCTGAAGGATGTACTGTCATTATTCTTAAGTGAATGGCCTATTTTACATTTTCCCAATGTTGGAGGAAGATAGCTAATAGTGATTAAAGTGGTTAACAGTCCCATTTTGTTGCCATATGGGATTGGCTCTCAGATAGAATTCATGGAAGGAAAAACAGAACTCAGAAGGGAAAACACTCAATACGTGAGAACCATCAGAGATCTTGCAAAAACTGATGATCGTATCTGATCTGCGAAAAGAGTTTACCACAATAGCAAATAGCAGAGAAAGTTAATCGTTATAATTTTTCCCTCAAAATGACACCATTCATGCATTTTGAATGAATTAGAGATAGCTACCTTTGTTTGTAGTTGAAAAATTTGCATAGAAGCGTATGCTCTGGGTACCGACTGGTTGAAATTCAATTGTAACATTGTGACTGTAGGACTGAAATATCGTTGTAACATTACTACAATAAGTAGCCTTGATATTTCGACTCGTGTACCTGTCTTCGTAGATTTTGACCATCCCATAGCTACACGAGCTTGATCTCGATATAACAACAATATTGAACTTGATACTCTTTGCTCTGTCAACTGTTATGTGATATTTGCATGCCTTTCCAGACTGTTTACCTTGGAATGGGGATTCTATGAACCCAGACGGCGTGTTGTAGGATTGAATGCAAGCTAAAAATAAAGCAGTCAAAAATTGACTGGGCTTATCTTTCCTTTCAAGGCTCTGTCTCAGTTAGGTGTTAGAAAGGCCCGTAGAAATCATTCGATATTTTTGTTTTATAGCTAGCCAGAGGCTATTCTACCGACTACACAGGAGTGGCGCCAGGATTTGCCCAATGGGAGGAAGGCTGGGATCCCCGACAGGGGGCTATATAACAGAAAAGAGGGTATCTTTCTGTGCATTAGGACACAATTTTCCGACAAAAATTCCCCGACAGGCATGAAATTTTTCCCCGACGGGGGGCTAACACTCCCCGGCAGGAGGGGGCTACAGCCCCCTGCCAACCTCTGGCACCACCTCTGCGACTAAACTTTCCCTGGTCGCTATTCTTTATCGCATATAACAGAGTGATGCCTCAGACGGATTCGTCTAACTACGAACCCATCTATACTCCTGCGTCGAAAGCATCGAAAGTGGTGTTATCGCTTTGCCTAAGGGTGCAATCATAAAAATTGTAAAGGTAAGGGTCCTAACTGTCAAAATTTGGATCACTAGTCCTAATCCTTTACTACCATACCACAGTGGCCAAAAATGTTAAATTGGAGTCTTACATTATTGTCCCCGTGGGACCAACTTGTGACAATCCTGTTACACTTTAATTTCATTTTGGCAGCTATGTTCTATTGTTCTGCGTTATTAACAATTGTTTATTGCAAGTACCGTTCATAGGCAGAACATGTCTTTTTGGTTCTGGATGGTACTCTGTAGTATTGAGTCCTTAGGTTTGATGATATATGTTTAAAATATACATATTTGGCTAGATATATGCTTTATGCTTAAAAATACATTTATATGCAAAGTTAAGCTAAAAATATATCAAAATCTTCCTATAGTCTTATAAGCAGGAATAATTTGTGACTACTCACGTTTATCTTTGATATTGAATCTTGCACTGAATCCTTGGCTGGAGACCGATCCATCAGTCTTAAAAACAAACAAGACTTTGCTTTCAGATGACGTCAGGGTTCTCCTTGAAAATGAGCCACACATGTTGTGCCTCAGGACACCTTTTTCGTACATCTTTAGAGAATCATTGACACACGAAGGACTTTGTTGTACCACAAAGTAATTGATGTTGATTATGAATATCTTGTCTGGGTGGGTTTCCAAATGATAATAACACAGTGCATTGTTTGGATAATACTCGGGATAAAATGGAGACATGAAAAATGCATACGTTGCATTGATACTGTGAGAGAAGTTGCAAGCCAATGGTTCTGAAATATAAAGAGACAATGTTGAAGACTGGAAAAGAAATTGGCTAATCTTTCAATTTGGCCTTAATAGTTTGCATGATAAACTAAAGTAAGTAGTGCTATAAAGGTTTGTAAAATACGAAACAGAGCAAACAATTTTAAAAGGAATTAAAATTGTAGAAACACCCTAAAAATGCAAAATCATCAAATTTCAATCCTTCAAGATACAAAGCATTTGCCTGTGATCGAAAATTGTAAGTCTCTCCCCCCTGAGTATTAAAGTCTACGGTGTATTAAAATTTTATAGGTTTTAGTTACCTTGGGGAGGGCATGCTCCTGCTATTATACTAATGTCATCCATTGCAATATCTCCAAAAAGTACTGAACCGCGATAAATTCCAACTGTTCCTTCCAGTATAAGCTGTGAAAAAAGATGGCATGCCAATAACACCAACTCTTCAACTTTTCCCCTTGCGATTTATGTCAAAGATACTTAAACAGCTTCATTTGAATATTGAGAAACATCCATGGCAGTTGAATACAAATTTCATTAAAATCACAGTCTCTATCTACTGATTGGAAAACGTTTACTGAGGTGAGAATACCATATAATATGGTAAATATGGGCCTTGGAGGACATATTTCATGGAAGAAGTGCTTGGAAATAGTTTCTGTTCTCGTGCAAAGTAACCGCCATACATTTTCTGTAATCTACACGTCTATTTTGGAGGAATCTACTTCAAGTCACAATTTAGGTGATTCGCTAATGGGATGTAATAACTTAAATCGCTAAAAAACGCCAGGGAGATGTTGCATCGTTCCATGCATTGTGTGTTGTGTAATGTATTAGAATTAATAAATTGCACAACGATCCGAAATGAAAATAAAAGTTCACGCATAAAAGGCTGATTAAGATACCTGATATGGCATCGATGAATTGAACTCAACGCTAGCATATATCCATCTATTTTTCAAATCTCCGCCTCTTCTCCACAGAACGTTCAGCATACCGCTAATGTTACTGTACGCTGTCAGGTTTCCAATACTCCTTCCATTCAAATTGTACCAAAATGTAAGGCAAGACTTGGCTGTAGGTGGTCGTAAACGCGAGACCAGCCGCGCTTTGTCCATGTATTTGCGTGTACTTGCCATGATGTACAAATAGTGACCAGTCACATCTAATGAATTCAAACAATTCAAATCAAACATTATCATATGTCACTTTGCTGTATACGTCACTCTTCACATTTAATTACATTGCATCACATCACATCACATTACATTACATCACATTACATCGCATTACATTACATTAAATTACATTACATTAAATTAAATTACATTAAAAAACAGTACATTGAATTACGTTATGTTACATTACATTTTATTATATACATAACATAACATAACATAACATAACATAACATAACATAACATAACATAACATAACATAACATAACATAACATAACATAACATAACATAACATAACATAACATAACATAACATAACATAACATAACATAACATAACATAACATAACATAACATAACATAGCATAACATTACATTACATTACAGTACATTACATTATGTTACGTTATGTTACATTACATTACATTACATTACATTACATTACATTACATTACATTACATTACATTACATTACATTACATTACATTACATTACATTACATTACATTACATCACATCACCTCACATCACATTACACATTACACTGCATTACATTACATCATATTACATTGCAGTTTCATTATTTATTCAAGCTGACAGATTCCCAATGCCAAAAAACCTCCTGCATGGGAAAAATCTTATACCTAGTATACAAGTAGAGAAAATAAGTATACAAGCAGACAAACTTAACTTATTCATTATACCTCTGTTATTTCTCCATGTGTGATCATGTGATGGTCCTCCATATGAAGGTGTTGAACCTGAATGCCTTGTCCAATCAAAATCATCTGATTTGTCTTGGGTCCAATGGCACTTTTCTTTCCCAAGGGTGTACTCAAAGTCACAAGTTTCTAATGATTAAAAAATTCGGATTTGAGAAAAAAATCTTCTTAGAGGGAAGCACCATCTCAATAACACAGTTTGTATAGAAGTAAAAAATTTATACAATACACCTTTTCATAAATGTATTTAGCAATATAACGTATCACCATTTACTTTTCTATTTTGCCTTGTATTGTACTGCATTGAATTGTATTCTATTGCATTGCAATGTAATTTAATGTAATGTGATGTAATGTAATGTAATGTAATGTAAACTAATGTAATGTTATGTAATGTAGTGTAACGTAACGTTATGTTATGCAATGTAATGTAATGTAAAGTAACGTAACGTAACGTTATGTTATGTAGTGTAGTGTAATGTAATGTAATGTAATGTAATGTAATGTAATGTTATGTAACGTTATGTAATGTAATGTAATGTAATGTTATGTAACGTTATGTAATGTAATGTAATGTAATGTAACGTAATGTAATATAATGTAACATAACGTAACATAATGTAATGTACTGTAATGTAATGTAATGTTATGTAATGCAATGTAATGTAATGTAATTTAATGTAATGTAATGTAATGTAATGTAATGTAATGTAATGTAATTTAATTTAATGTAATGTAATGTAAACTAAGGTAATGTAATGTAATGTAATGTAATAAAAATGATACAATGCCCTCTATCTTTTTACCAGTACATTGAATGCCTTTTTAAAAGAGACAAAGGTTTCTTTGGTTAATTTATGTTCAAAATTAGATAGAAGATGGCATTCCTACATGCTTTTCTTGAAAAACCTTGAAAATTGATTGTCCTCCCATTTGAATACATTAAAATAAGATATAATGTGTGATGGCTTACCATTTCCATAGTTTACAATGACCTTTTCTTTCGATGTCACAACAACATAACTGGTTTCATCTGTAAAAAAGGTAAAGGGAAGCAAAGTCAATGTATTGAGGAAGAATAAAAAATGGGAAATAGAATTGAAAAACTGAATAGCTTTATTTGATTCAACTGAAGACATAACATATAGTAAGATTCTGCCAGAAACCTCACAGTGATCAGTCATTACATGTACTTGCAATATGCACACCCATATTTGCATAAAGCACCTACATAATAAGGGCAGTTAATTCAAATTACTTTGTTTATTTTTGATGATGATGATGATGATGATGATGATGATGATGATGATGATGATGATGATGATGATGATGATGACAATGATGATGACAGTGATGATGATAATGAAAATGATACTCTGATTATGTTTGTGAATATGTTTATGATTATGATTATGATTATGATTATGATTATGATTATGATTATGATTATGATTATGATGACTACCCCAATTCGATATGACTCGAAAAATTTTCTCTTAAGTCGGATATTTTTATCTGGGAAGAAGAGAAAGAAATCTGATTCAATATCTGATACGGCTTCTATTTATGTAAAATTTTGCAACAAAAGACTTCAACAAAGGCCATGGATTCTTCTAAAATGAATACAAAAAACAATTAGTTACGGGTAGACTCATTAATTTCTTAGGATTTCCTCAGTGTTTTGGTTTTCAATGTTGGGTAATTGTTAATGATACCTTCTAGGGGCTGAAATTTTTCACAAATAGTTGTTTTGTGTGTAATACAAAATGGGGCTGGTCACAAAATAGGCTTGGTCATTCAAGGGAGTGGTTAATTTAGGGCGTGGCCGAAAGGCTTCTGGGTTGACCACGCCCTTTATTCTCAGATAATTCACTGCTTTTGTCCCTCCATTCAAAATCACAATTTCCGCCACTGAACATGATGGTCAGGGTGAATCTGAATAACATTATGCATCACATTGCAAAGATTTTACTGCGTTGTTACATAAAAAAATGCACCTATCTCAGAACTCACTGCTTTTTATAGCGTACCATATGACCAGTGGCAAAAGAACCATAAAGATAGCAATCACTGACAGAGCGAACATGATCTTCCATCGCTTCGCAGTTATTGGCGATTTGCTGTCCATCACAATTTCATCGGTGGACAAGCCAGGGAGCTCATGAGACGGCCCCTGCTGGCCACCACTAATCTCCACTTCCCCGCTTCTTTTAAACTTTGCAAAAACCATTTTGCACTGATGTTATCTGATCAAGCAGCCAGACACCAGAGCCAAACAACGTGGAGATTCGAATGGGGGAAGTAAATGAGGAAGCTGTAAACTCAGGCAGCTGAAGCCAAATAAGCCGTATTGCATTAACGAAGGTAAATTCCTGCAAAGTCTAAATAAACTCATGAATGGCCTCAGAGAATCCCGTTGTTACTTTCTCACAGCGGCTTCCAATTCCATGTACTGTTGTTTCTAATTGGTGTCGATTTTCTCTTGCGTTGTTCAAGGTAATGGCTGAAAAAAAAACGCGAGTCATTTGAGATGTAATACAGTCAGCATGAAACTGTACACAAATACGCGTATCATATGTTGTATAATTCAAGTGCTATTCAACCCGAAAATAGGGTAGATGTCTTCCGTACTAAGGGGATGGGGATGACATTATTTGTAACTGGGATGGCATTCACAGGAAGGTAGAGGTAGAGTTTTTCATTTACGAGTTTTCGTGTTGGCATAATATGCAAACCCAAAAAGTCGGAGATATTATGGATATTTTCAAGATGTCTTAAAATTGCCATGTACACACTTTTTAATTTCTGCTCATACAATTATTATAGAGCTGAATTGACACTATCTTAAACAGCATAAATAAGCGTCACGCAAATCACGAATTCAGACATGCTAAAGCCGGAAGGGGGTGGGACTGGGGGCTGTAGGACCCGCACTTTTTTGCCGCTATGTTATGTTGAAGGATGTTTCTAATCGCACTGCATAAAGGGAAATGTGACCTTTGCCTATTGCACTTGTGTTCTTCTTGCCATTATCCCCATCACAAAGCTTGGGCATTTCTTGACCCTTTTATCGACTCCTAAGGAGCACCAGCATGAACTTGAGTGACCACGCCAAAACACGGCCACGCCCAATCTTTAAAGCCCCCTCACTCGAAAATATGCTCCGGCGTCCCTGAAATTTGCAAAAACATTAGAGTGTTTACAAAGTCTGTTAACATTAACTTAATACAGAATAGCAGTGTACGTTACTTCACTCACGTGTAATATCAGAATCTTTTATTGAAGCGTGGTGGTTATGTTTTTTCATGCCTTGTTTAGCTGCTTTTCTAAATTGTCAGATTGCCATAATCTCAGTCCTTGTAACTCAGAGACTGACCTGCTACTGACCCGAATGAGAACATCCTATGGACGAAAATCTTTCGCTTATCGTGGTGCAAAAGTTTGGAATGAACTGGACTTAGAATCAAAATTGGCACCCTCCATCCAGTTCTTTAAATCGATAGTTAAAACTTACAAGGGTGTCTAACATAAACAAATCCGTTCTTCTTTCCGTTTCCATGTCTCTATTTTAATTCTGTCTTTATTTTTATTTTCTATGCTTGTATTATGTTGTAATTTTGGCGTTCACCATTTTGTATTAGGCGTTTCTCAATTTCCACAGGGCCAATTGTAAAACAGGTATCTAAACTGAATTGTCACCCTGTATAAATGAGTTTAAAATCGAATGAAATTGAAAATGAATTTTGTGCCTTCAGCGCTCCACAGAGCCTCTCGCTGAGCGGGGCTAGTGCCCCCATGCCGTCCCCGACTGCCACACCACTGAGTAGACATGTTTATCCTCTTGCACCACCACAAGCTATTCGCAAGTTTTCTCGATCACATATTTCCAGTTTGAGCGATTGAATCAAGTGATGGAAAGTTTCTAACTTCAAACACATCTGCTATTTGTGCTGTTTTGGAACTTCAAAAAAGATCTAGACCACTCTTTTTGCTGCTATAGACCTTTACCGTCATATTACATTGTATCAATCAATTCATACGTGTCACATGTCGTTAATCATTTTAATCAAAACTCGGAGATGTCCGATTCAGATGAAAAGACCAGTCCTTTTGTAGTTGCAAATGACGTCACAAAGGCAAGAACTCATCCGCCTTAAATATTGCTTCGAATGAAGAAACTGAATAAAATGAAGATACACATAATCATGGAAATTTAAAGACTTCATAAGTTTGAAAATAACACATGACTTTTGGACTGTGAATCAGAAAATATTGAGGTTGTCACCCCCGAACTCCCCCCTTACGTATGTCCCTGAAAGTATGCACCGGATATTAGATAAGAAAAATTAAAAATCGAAGTCAGAGACACCTGCTATACTACCGGAGAATGGGTGAAACACCGTGAAAATGAGGGCGAACAATAGCAAAATAAAAGCATTAAGTTTTATTGAGGTCAGTAATGCAAGTGCCCCCCTCTTAACCCTGCTGAGCACGCACCTGTTTGTAATCTATCACCTTTTTCGCAGAGGGTTATCGCTGCATCGATCATTTTTCTTTATCATACCAAAGGTGCATTGTCCCTGAAAGGTTTCGATTTTTACATTGCTTGAAAAGCGAATAACCCAGCACATCTTTCAGTGCTTAACGTAAAAAAGCTCTATTCAGTCCCTGGGCCAATTTTTTTAATTTAGAGATTCAGAATGAGGTTATTGAAAGTTCTATGACTTTTATTTGACTATTCTCCAAATTATCTTTCAATGTCATTTGAGCGCAGCTTCTAAGACGCATTTTGTATGTAAATTGTAGAAAAACGATGTAAATGTTGAACAAATGTGTATTGATGAGGCTCCTGCTTAACTTGCATGCACATTCGACTAACTATCAGAAGCCAGCAACGTGTTCTTATCGACTTTGCTTGTAAAAAAGGTCTTAACTTATTTAACAGCATTCCATAGTTATGCGGATGAGCCATGAAATACTGCTACGAATATGACAATCTCGAGCGGGACGGATTGTAGTCCACGATCAAAACTGGGTTCCTGTTAGCTACTTTGCGTCAAAGTTTACGTTGGCGGATGCGCAAAGGCCATGGCAAGCATGATAGTGGTGAACATGCAGAATACCACGCTGGACTTAGTTTTTGTTTAATTCAATAGCGAATTTCGTCAATGCTTTCAATTCTTAGTCGATTGAAAATAAACCCGGGCTTTTTCCATTCTTTCTTTGTAATTCATGGAGGATGTTGGTGGGGATTTTACTGTGATTGTTTCACGACTTTGTTTCGCATTGACCTTAATTCTTCAAATAAGGTTTGACCTCTAAAAATTTTTCAGATGATAATGCAAAACGAAGAAGCAAGATGGCTTTTGCTATTTACAAAACAAACGGTAACTCGTATAACGTTGAAGTAGAATGTGGAAATGGGGCAGGTCGAAGGACACCAGAACGTTCTCCAAAGGTTGTACCAGAAAATGTGATAGAAAATGTGACAGAAAATGTTACAGAAAAAACGACAGAAGTTCCGAGAGACAATAAAAAACCTCAAAGATTAAATTGTTGGAAAACACTGTTTTTTCTATCAGTAGTTATAATTTTCATGGTTCTTCTACCAGTTGCAATCTGGTCTACAGTTAAAGCAAGTAAGAAAATTGTATTTTCACAACGTTATGTTATTCTTACTTTGATCTTATCACAAACCTGTCAGAACATTGCTGTAATATGATAGAAAAGAACTGTGTAGAGAATAAATCCAATTTTCAGTATTTTACCCATTTCTACCCTGTGCCCTGAGGGAAGGGCAGGAGACGAACTGCATTTTTTTTACTTATTGTCTGGTTCCAGTGCTGTCCTCGCATTTAAATAGTTTTCTTTTTTCAATAATGCACGCCCTTTCTTCAGGCTAATCCCCGTTGAATTTCTTTGTGTAAAATACACGTAATTCCTTAATTTATTCAATGTTCAGGCCTCTTTTATAAAGTTTACGTTGTTTTGAAAGCTGATTAGAAATTCAAACAGCAATTGTTAGCAGTATTAAGTGGAGATTCTCTTCTGACACAGAAAATAGTACACTACGGCTCCAATATGCCATGCGCGCAGTGTTATCATGATGTTTTATTCTAGCTTGAATTATAACATAATGCAACCAACTAAATAAGATCAAGGCCAATTTATTTGTTTATGATGCTTTCAACTTAGATTTTTTCCCTATATTTTGAGAAACTTAGTAACGGCCAAAAACTACATCGTGCTCTCAACTAACAATGATTTTTTCAAATCGCGTTAAATATCATGTAAATGTCTCTTGGTATAAGCACGCTTTGTCTTTACCTTTTGTATTTGAAACTCTTTACCTACTTATAAATAAGCTAAATTTAGCTAAATTGCATTAGTCATTCCGATGCCAATTGTGTTGAGCCTGTAAAAAGGGGGGTGATCAGCTGCAATTACCCCTTACCTTGTCCCAGACCCCAAGGTGCTCCACAATTTCTATTCAACGATTAGTTGCCTTTTGCTTAAAAGCCCTGCAATTTTGTTGCAATTTTTGTTTGTAAAAGTGGAAGGCCAAAGTAGCAGGACTGTTTCACGACTCGGATTTTAAATGTATTCTTCAATTTAATTGCAAGCTTTCCTTCAAAAAAGGATTAGAATTTTTGGCCTTAAAGATAAACGGAAAAGAATGTCATTTTTGTGTAGTTCATATTCATAAGAAGTTTTTGGCATATTAAAGACTTTAACAAAATGGACCCAAAAGGGCTCCGACGATCTTAGATCACATTGCAGGGATAGTGCAAAAGCTAGTGCAAACCATTTATCTAATCCAAGTAAGCTAAGAGTCACATAGAAAACATAAGCAATAACCGTAATATCGACTCCCGTTGGTGAACGACCCGAGCGCGTGCCTCCAATTCCTTCCGCATGCTTGAACATCTGACGTCACTATCCCCCACGCAAGATTAAATGAATAAAATAGAAAACATGCACGGATAACACGCTATTTGAAACATTAATTACCTTTGAAAACCCTCTTACGAATAATTTCCGGTTTCACGGTTTTAAGTTTACCCTTTCACTGCTCTTTCAGCTATTAATTAGCAGGTCTCGCGAAACCCAATATTTGTTTTCGTTCGTGAGCTCCGTTTAATACTGAGGGATTTCAAGCGCTTAAAGTTCTTCTTTTAAATGGCCCACATCTGGTGTCCAATATGATGTCATCATTGACAGGCACTCACATTTCATAAAGTACTTCATAATCAGTAGACATGTCTATTGTAGGTACAAAGAAAATTGCTTAAAAACAAGCACTAGAATGCACGTATTAAATGCAAGAGGCAAAAATTAATCAATTAATGCAGGGATGTGAAGCCCGAGGGAGCCATGCCTACCCACGTTTTGGCACATCCCCTAAAAGAAGAGCCCAGCACTTTCATGTACCGAAATCCCATTTATAATCAATGGCAGATTCCACAGAGGATTTATAAGAAATGCATTTAAGTACAATTTACCTCAATAAGACAATTGGTTTAATTCTGCTGTGTGTTTCGCTTTTAGACAAGAAAACAGATGAGGCAAGATCGGAAGCAGAGAAAAGAGCAAGTGCAAATAAAGCATTTCAAAATCGCCAAAGAGAATGCAATGAAAAAGGATATTCATGGAATGGAACTGATTGCAATGGTTAATGATTTTTATGTTATTTTGGATCATATGATATCCTAAGTGCAAATTTAGTCAATCAATCAATTGCAAGTATACGCCAATTGATTTTGATCTGCTGCTACAATCAAAGTCCAGAAAAGTCGTCCACCTTCCTCTGGACAAAACATATCAAAATTCAAACCTTCCTTACAAGACAATAGAAAATAGGCGTGGTGAGGGTGTGACATAGGTGTTTGTATTGTTTTTAGTGGACCTTTCCCCAGCTTTTAACCATGTGACCGTAATGTTTTCCGAACTTTGGCAACCAAAGAATTAGGAACTTCCCTTAGAGTCCCAAAAATGACGAAAGAAAAGGATGATTTTTGTTGAAATTAACGTTCCCCTGCTATTTGCTCTATTCAATGATTGAAATCTTATCTTTTCTGAGCTTTACACCACAATCTACAATCTCATCATTTTGCAAAAAATACTTGATGATTAATAAAGTCTTTTACTTATTAAAGCACCAGGTAAATATAGTGGCAAATGGTGTGAATGGTATCAAGCATCTCCTTGCTCGGCATCATGTGGTTATGGATACCAAGAAATGGTACGGCACTGTGCATGTCCTGTGCCTAAATGGGGAGGTAGTTATTGCATTGGACAGAAGCGAATTTTCCGTTCCTGTTACCGACGTAGCTGTCCTTCTGTTACTGGAAATGGTAGGTTGTTGAAAAATTTGATTTTGAGACAGAAAAAATTCTTTATACTTGTGCACGATGATCTCTTTCAAAATGACATTTTTTGTTTAGTTCATTAATATCGCAAACTAATTTACCATTGTTTGAAACTGATTTTTCGTAAATTGATATGTGGAATAATTTTCCAAAAGCTTTAAAAAAGTCCCTCATTTCTCTGGCTTAACAATTTTGGACATCCGGATAGACATTACCCATTACTATTTCTAAAGGTTTTTGTAAGTAAACCAGAATAGGATTAGCGAAAGTAGAGGACGGCTCTTTGGGATATCCCAATTTTCTTCTCCCGAGTATACTACTGACACGAAACTGCGGCATTTCATCAATTTAGAAATCGAATCAAATAGAGTAATAAAACTATGCTTTGTTTTACAGCCTGTAGTCAGACATTAACTGATGAATATGGAACTTTTGCATCCCCAAATTATCCGAACCATTATCCAAACAATGCTGACTGTACATATAGAATATTTGTAGCTCGTGGTAAAAAGATCAACCTTACCTTGAATGTCCTTGATATTGAACACTCAGAAGATTGTAGAAAGGACAGCTTGCGGATATCTGAGATGGTGCAGGGCTCGTTCCAGCATGTAGCAACAATATGTGGTAAAAGGTATAGGATGCAGATAAGACCATTGAGTAACATGGTGACTGTGACATTTAAAAGTGATGTTGATGGGACAATGAATGGGTTTCATGCAAGTTATCACATCATTAATGAAAGTAAGTGCATTACGTGTCGCTAATATTGCACATTTCATAGCTGCTCTCAAGTTATTGTTGTGTCTTTTTAAATGAATGCAGGTGAATAACTGTAATCTATGAAAATATCGTCTTCTGCATTATCCAACATTAAGTTTCTCTTCCATTTCCTCTACCCTGTAAAAAAGCTTTTATGTTTAGAAGCAGAAAATCTAGTGTTTTCCTCTTCGATCGCTCTTCTTCATTTTTGTTTACCATTACAGAACCACAACCAATGAATGGATCTTGGTGTTACTGGTACCCTATGGAATCATGCAATGCAACGAAAGGGCAGCTGCATCATCGAGACTGCGCATGCCCAAAGCCAGCCAATGGAATGAATGGTTGTTCTGGCCCGACATCTATGCTCAAAAGATGTTATGTCTCACATGGTGTTGGCCCATCTCCAGTGGGACCAGTTGATACCAAAGGTTGTTTGTTAGTGGCAGATTTTGCGTATTCTTTTCCAGACGGTCCACTATTTTTAGCTTGACTCTGGTGCATCACATAAATGACATTGTACTCTGCTGAACTATCATCGCATTGAGACTAATTCTAATTCTGATGTGTAATTTTTACTTTTATTAGAAACTTGCGACTTTGAGTATAGACTTGGGAAAGAAAGGTGCCACTGGACCCAAGATAGAACAGATAATTTCAACTGGAAAAGACATTTTGGGTCAACTCCATCGTATTCTACAGGACCAACATCGGATCACACGTTGAGAAATAGAAGTGGTAAGTTAAAGAAAAATTCAAAATGCCAACCATATGGACACTTGAAAAGTTACATTACATAACATTTCCTTTTTGAATAACATCGCTTAACAGTAGGCAGATTTCAAATATTTTGTTCTGCGTTCAGTAGATTAATACTGCTGTAATTCCCTTTTTATTAGGACACTATATGTATATACAGTCACGTCGGCAAAAGTACATGGATGAGGCACGACTAATATCACGCTTGCGTCCCGCTACATCTGGCTCTTGCCTTACATTTTGGTACAACATGAATGGAAGGAGCATTGGAAACTTAAATGTTTACAAAAAAGTCAATGTTGGTTGGGAAAGGATTTGGAGAAAGAGCGGTGATCATAAAAATAGATGGATGTATGGAAGCATAAAATTTCAATCATCAAAGCCATATCAGGTAACCTCATTTGTTTATATTGTGATGATATCTGCAAATCGTTATTTGCGAAACCTTAATGTCATTCGTTGGCGACGGTATGAAAAAACTGACTTCCCGTGCCTTGCTAAAAAGCCGGCTATCTGTTTCGTCTATTTTTTTAGCTATTCGAGCGTAATGTTGAGTGAATAGTTCCTTTGCTGGTGAGAGGTAAATTGCACACTGCAAACTTACTGGCACTGGCTTGTTGTGTTGATGGTTTACTTGGCCTCTGGATTGATGGCTAGCTATTTGGCTCAGTGGTTAGATTGGCAGCTAGTTGGTTGGTTTCACAGCTCACGGTTAGATGGCTGGTTGGCTAGATGCCTGGCAAGCCGGCTGGCTTGGTAGAACGTTTCCTTCATAGTTAGATAGCTAGATCGCTAGATTGGCAGATATGCTGTTTGTGCGGCTTGCTGGCTGGCTATATGAATAGATAGATGCCCTTGAGTTTACCAGGGTACTGGTGGACCAAGTTGTCCTTGGCCCTGGCCTTCGAGCCGGCCATCTAACCAAACATTCAGATAACCATTTGGTTAATCGATTCATTGAATCAGCTCAATACTAATAATTCTGCTTCAATATTAGTTTATTTACTGCAAGCCTAAGAATGTTGGGAAACTTTAACAGATTGGTTTCTCTTAAATAAGGATAAGTTGTTCTCACATTAATTTTGATTCAATTCTTTTTATAGCTTGTTATTGAAGGAACAGTTGGTAGATATACACAGTATACATATTATGGAGATATTGCAATTGATGATATTAGCATAATGACTGGTCCATGCCCACGCATAGGTACCTTTACATTTATAATCCTCTATATACTTAACATGATTGTTTAAACAGATATGCTTTCTTCATGAAAGGCGCGGGCGATGATTCTGACTAGTAATATTTAGACTACCAGACCTAACGCTTTACCACTAAACCACAGAACCCACAAACGTGGTAGTGAACCCCTGCTATTTCAATTGATCAGATTCAAAGCATTTTTTCTCCCTGTATTTATGAAAATGGCTATTGAGGTTAAGTTGGTTCGAGGGTGAGTAATGGTAAAGGTAAAGTGTTGACGGTTAACTTTTCTAATCAAACACTTTTTTGTTATCGCATTTAAGCTTATTCAACTCAAAATTTCATGATAAGATAGGTATACACGTGTGAAATTGGCTCATTGATCAAAGATTGACCGTACCTTCATTGCCCATAACACTTTCGCAATTTTGAATTTTAGTATTGTCGTAAGCACAATTTGGCACATGCATATATCATTTTAGGGTAGTTGCTATGAAAAAGTAGAATGATGCTAAAGTTTGTGTTCAAAGGGGAAATTTGTTTACTTGCTTGCTCTACATGATCAAAGGGCTTCGTTTTCAAACACATTAACAAATGATAGTTATTTCAATTCTGCTATTGGTCATTTTCTAAGACTTGATGCTCTGGAGAGCATGCAGATTCAAGATTTCTAGCTTTAAGATTCGTCATTAAACATTATTGGGTGACATTAAGGTTTAAGTTATGCACTAGCCTTTCGATACTCTGGCCTAACATCTATTGTTAGCCTTATAATCTTTCATATGCTTGATTCCTTCATTTCAGAACCATTGGTCTGTAACTACACGTACAATCAAACAAATGGCTATTTGAAATCTCCATTTTACCCTGAATATTATCCAGACAATGCACTGTGTTATTATCATTTGAAGACAGTTCCAGGAAAAGCATTCAGAATTAATTTCAATTTGTTTCAATTGCAACAAAGTCCTGGTTGTGTGAATGATTCATTGAAGATGTATGAAAATGGAACGCTCAAGACGACTCTTTGTGGTCATTACGCAAGAGCTCTTACATCATTAGACAACAATGTTTTGTTTGTTTTCAAATCTGATGGGTCAATCTCAGATCGAGGGTTTTCTGCATATTTCAGCGTCATAGATAAACGTAAGTCCCCTAAAGTTTCTCTTCAGTAAACCACGGGACTTCTCTATCAAATTTCTTTATTACGTTTCTTGGATGCATTTAGCAGAAACATTATCTTAGCAGTCATATTTGGAGGTGCTTTTTAAATGAACACAAATGTATCATCCTTTTCATGTGGTCTATGAGATCCGTAAGGAGTGTCCTATAATGTTTACAAGAAGACCAGCTATTGCTCATAGCATCAATAAGATATCATATCTTGGTATAAATTTGTGTTATTCCTGTATTGTCCTACAGAAGAGCAATAACTCAATTTTTAGATGAGCAAAATATAATCATTGACCATCTTTATGTAGAAAAGCCACACAAGGCAAAATGTACTGCTTTTCTCATTACAGCTGTGAAACTCTGCTATCTGGCATCCATCTAGTCCAAATGAAATACATCGTCTTTTATAAGAGTACTCGAAATAACCCCAGTACTAGAACAACTGTAGGCTACTAAGATACTTCGCTGTTCTTTGAACAATAGCATTTTATAGAAAGAAGTGAGTTAATGTGATTAGAAGTATACCCTGTTTTGCCAGCTATGCAACAATGATAATACATGCTTTACCATTTTAGCTTGCGTTCAAATGTTCACAGCACCATCTGGCTACTTCACTTCACTAGGATATCCACGCATGCAGACTGGACGAAAAAGATGCTTGTATCATATTACTGTACAGAATGGAAAAAGTGTTAAAATCGACTTTCCAGTATTCTCATTTCCCAACTCAAGCAATTGCTATCAGGGCTATGTGAAAATCTACGAGGAGAAAGTTGGATATGGGAATATGAAGGCTATGTTTTGTGGTTATGGTTCAAAGACGTTTATTTCTTACAGCAACAAGGTTATTGTTGAGTTCCAGTCAAATTCATATTTGAACAAACGATTTTACGCAAATTACTCTACTGTAAACAAAGGTATCTAAATTCTGTTCACTTAAAATTTTATTGTTACAGCTAATAGTCTTCAGTTTGAATTCCTTTTTTAATGATGGAATTATTTTTTCAATATTTGGATATTTTTAATATAATGATTCATTAATGTTCGTTAAATAGTAGTCCCTCATGGAAGCAATTTCGAGCGACGGGCCTTCCACTGTATCTACGCGCTTTACCAACATTATTATTAGATTTTCTGGTGCGAAAGAAGGAATGGAACATACCTGATATTATTATTTTTTTAAATTTATCATTGAATGCGTACTCTTCTTTCTTTTTAGTATGCAACTACACTCTTACTCCACCGTCGTATCGATTTTCGTCACCTGGTTACCCGAGTTCCTACCCGAACAATGCATACTGTGAATATCATTTCAAAATCCCTCAAGATAAAGCCGTTCGAATTTACTACGATCATTTTTCATTGGAATCAAGTTCATCATGTGCAAAAGATTCAGTGAAATTATTCGAGAATAATATTCTTAAAGCAACATATTGCGGAAATAAATATAGTTTATCATGGAATTCAAAAGAGAGTCAGGTGTTGATGATTTTTAAATCAGATGCTTCAATTACATCGTCTGGATTTTATGGTTCATTCTCTCTTCGAACCAAACGTAAGTTTTACGTATTATGTTAATAGCATGGTTGGGTGGAACGTCAAAACATTTCTTACCAAGAATAATCGTGTTCGAAATAACGACCTCCACCTCATTTTCTAGAAAATTCCATTGTCACATGCAAACAATAGATTCTAATTGACATATTTTTTTCAAATTGAAATTAGAAAGGAAAGTCGCTTGGTGTTATAGTAAGCTTAAGGTTTTCTTAGTTGCAGATTTTGATTTTTTAAGCTTGAGATTGGCCATTGGAACTTAACTTGTGCCACCCTCTTGCTTTAAACATGAGGAAGACAATGTTACCAAAAGTAGGAACAGGATTACCATGGCAATCTCAAGTCAAGTTAAAGACCAAATTGTTTTTGCATTTGTTAAACTATGATCGAATTAGAAGTTTGGGATGAATCAGACGAGGAAAGTTTTCTGTAAATCCCAAAACATTATACCATGCGCTTAAGGAAACATTAAATTTACCCACCAAATGAGTCTCATTTTTGTGCTAATTCTTCTGTGCAATAATACCTAACCTCAACTGCACCTAGTGCTTCGCAGAGGGAATCACAGGGAATCAAGAAAAGCGTGTGCCAATTCTCCTGTGCAACAACACTTTGCACCGACTCTTTGCAGTAACATCATTTTGAAAGGGTCGACGCTCCAAAACACATATTCTACAAAGTGATTACAATAAAACCGTTAATTTGTTTTATCTGGCAAAAGGGGGGGAGGCCCCCTCTGGCTGCGGCCCTGCACCAAAAAACTTTTCACAACGTGAAGAAACATTGATGCGTTTTCCTTTCGGGCAGAACCAAATCCAGATAACATGTTGCTTGGATTATTTTGTAATAATCAGGGTTTGAGAAAGAGACTTGAAAGGGGAAAAAAATTTATGTGTGTTCACTGTCAAATCGATATCTCATTGAAGTCGTGGTCTATCGTTACAAGCAGGTGTATAAAATGCCTTGCGGGCATCAAAGCATGGCTATCACATGTGACAATAAACACATTACAATTGCAAGAGCAGCTATATTTTTGGATAGCAGACATTGGAGTCGATTGTAAAAAATCTATTAGATAATATATTGTGTTTACTTAGTTTGTTTTCGAATTCTGACGTATCTAACTTGCAGGCTTTCTGAACTGAGCAGTGATTTATTCTTGCCCTCCCTTTGTCTTACAGCACAGAGTCATACATACACAGCATTGAAAGGCTATTTCACATCACCAGGCTACCCAAGGAACTACCCCAACAATGCTTTATCAAATTACATTATCAAAATCAACCAAACTGGCAATATTGACATAGACTTCCAAGTGTTTGAATTGGAGCATTCAACTACGTGCAGATATGACTATGTGAAGATTTATAATGTCTTTCCATCCAGAAAAGTCCTTGCAGCAACATACTGTGGAAAAGGCCCAAGAAAGTTCAAATCATCAACGAATGAGGTTCTTCTTGAGTTCAAATCAGATGGATCCGTTGTTAGAAAAGGGTTCTTTGCAAGATACAAGTTTCTTACATCAGGTAATGTAGTTATTTTGATCCCACAGTTTACAAATCCTTGGTCGGTCCAAAAGGTCTAGTTCATTATGAGCTCACAGTCCACAAGTTCTAGGAAAGTCCACCAATTTCAGATCATTTTGATGTCATTCTTCAGTTGCTGCATAATACGACGTAAAGTACAATTTAAAAAATAGTAATAGATCGATTATTATTTCTTTTAAAGGTTCGACCAATGAAACATTTTGCAAAGATTCACTTGCAACATGCAATTACAATTTATCAGCAGCGAGAGGAAATTTCACATCGCCAGGCTTCCCCAACGAGTATCCGGATAATACGTGCTGTGCTTACCAAATAACAGGGACACCAGGGAAAGCAATAAAACTGGATTTCTTGCATTTTCATCTTGAACCTGAGCCAAAATGCAACTACGATTCAGTGAAAATTTACGAAGGAGATTCAGCAAATGGGACTTTGATGAGAACGTTTTGTGGAAATGGAAGCAGAACATATACATCTTTTGGAAACAAATTATATGTCTTATTCAAATCAGACTTTTCGACTGCATATAAAGGATTCTTTGCTCGTTACAATGCTTCAGCAGAGCCAAGTGAGCAAATTTCTACCCTTGATTAAATGCTTGATTGATATCATGACTAGCTGCATTTTTAGGCCATCTCCCTTATTCCTTTGCCTTCCCTCTGAGCAACGCCGTAGAGCCAGGTAGAGGAGACTGGGCACTTTTTTCTATTTTAGATGGCCCAAATGGGGTCGAATATCGTTTTGATAAAAAGCAAAATGTTGTTTAAAACGCTGAAAACCAATTGAATGTGAATTACAAACCATTCTGATTTGCATTATCAACGCATCTTCATGTGATTCAATATGCTTTCTAATGATGCTAAATTTGATTTAAGTAGTTTACTTTAGTGTCCTTTCTGTTAACTGATGTTAGAATAAGCTACTTTTCAGATTTTTAGAATTTTTAAACTTTAGGAAAGTAAGAGCTCTCATTTCTTCTGCTCACAGGACCAGCCAGTGAATTCTTTAATTCAAAAACATGCGGTATATCAAATGTATCTTCTACTTACGTCATTGGTGGTGAAAATGCAAGATTAGGGGCTTGGCCTTGGCAAATTGGTCTTTACAGGTAAATATAAAGCCATTTTATGTCTGGTTCAAAGTGATTTGTGCTAAAATTTAATGATCTCATTTGAATGAAAATATTAATAAATTGATGATGATGCAATAAAGGCAACTAATTATGGTTGCATTTGCTTGTTATGATTATGATCAAAGTGCAAGATTTAACATAACATAACATAACATAACACAACATAACATAACATAACATAACATAACATAACATAACATAACATAACATAACATAACATAACATAACATAACATAACATAACATAACATAACATAACATAACATAACATAACATAACATAACATAACATAACATAACATAACATAACATAACATAACATAACGTAAAATAACATAACATAACATAACATAACATAACATAACATAACATAACATAACATAACATAACATAACATAACATTACATAACATAACATAACATAATATAACATAACATAACATAACATAACATAACATAACATAACATAACATAACATAACATAACATAACATAACATAACATAACATAACATAACATAACATAACATAACATAACATTTGAACTTTTGTTTTTCTTTAGAACTAATCGTTTTTCATGTGGTGGATCTCTCATTGCTTCGAACTGGGTTGTTACAGCGGCCCATTGCGTCAGGGGCTATTCTCCTAGTGGGTTAACAGTTGTTGTTGGTGATTTGCATAGAAATATGAATGAGACGAATGAAAAGCGACATTACGTAGAGAAAATAATCATGCATGCTGGTTATGATAGAACAACAATTGTCAATGATATTGCATTATTGAAGTTACGAACTCTGGCTTCGATGAATGATCACGTGAATACTGTATGTGTGCCCAAAACAACTGAAAGAATAGCTGTTGGAGCTTCATGTTACATAACAGGTGAACAAATTTATATTTGATTATTTAATTGAGATTATTGAGAACAGGCTTAATCAAAAAATAATCTAATGCCATGGTATATGGTTGCAATGCTTGTACCTATTAGAATTGATTTATTTTCTTAAGTAACACAGCAGTAATGCAGATAGCAAAGATGGTTCAAGCTGAAAAAGGGCAAGTGCAACATGATTGTAACCAAATTTTCGGCTGCGAAATTTTTCTGCCTATTCTTGTTCTGTAGCATTTCCATCTTACCATTGAATTAATAATTTAGTGTTTCAACCAAATCTCAGTCTTGTGTTAATAACAATCCAGCTTGACAAGAAATGGAGCTAACACGGGAATTATAGTGCTAAGTAACTAAGTTACGAACGATTGAATTTCTGGCTAATGACTCAATGAACGAGTAAATAATAGAATAACTTTTTCTTCACGTAAGATGGCTGTAGTAATCAATCGATGCATTTATCTTGTCTTCCAGGTTGGGGTAAAATACAGCATCCTGGAAGTGCGCATCCAATGCTGCAGCAAGCACGAATGTCAATTTTGGATACACAAATATGCCAACAGAAAATTAACAGGTGGCCGTATGGTCGTTTAAACATAACGGAAAAAATGGTGTGTGCTGGGGAAACTGGTTCTATAAAGAGTGGCTGTCATGGAGATAGTGGAGGCCCCCTTGTGTGTAAAGATACAAATGGTCGTTACATTTTACATGGTGTTGTAAGCTTTGGTAGCCCTCGCTGCAGCACTGCTGATGCTCATTCTGTATTCACTCGGGTGACGGAATATTTTGACTGGATCAAAATAAACATCTGGAGAAACTGAAATTGCTTACAAAATAAAAAATTAAGGAAATGAGCTCCCAAGCAAGTGGATTTGAATGTTTAATTTGATTCTTGATGATTTGGAACAATCATTTTTTAGAACACGTGTATAATTGCTAAATCTGTCATAAAATCTATAATTTATAACTTTTTTTGAGGTAACGTAAATATATTTACTTTAGTATTTGAAAGTCAATTTTCTACCATAGATTGGATTTGATGACATAGGTCTACTCAAGGCATTTCATGTCATTAATTTCAAGCGTCAATTTTTCTCTAGATTCAGAGAGAGGTCTTGTAGTTACAAATGTTACTTTGGCCCCATGAAACCTTCCATACAGATTATTATTTCCAAAAGTGTAACTAAGATTCATAAATGTTCTAAATCATAAATTCATCTAGCATTAAACAGGTCTAAGTTGATATCCAGGAGATAAACCCTTCTATAAATTGTGATTTTGAACAGAGATGCATACGCTGTCCAATAAGATTATGGGAAGTGAATGTTACAAATGATCGAGTTTCGGTTCAGCTACTCTTGTTGTTAATATTGAAAATACAATCATTGCGCTAATAGATGTTGCTCATTGCAAAATTTAACGTTATTTGATGATACATAAAGTTGATTGAAAAATCATTTGGGCAGATTTTCCATCGAAATATGATTTTTGGTGTAAACCGTACTAGCACAAGCTCACCCTCCTTTTGATTCAAGCTCCGTTGCTTATTTCAAATTATAATTTAATTCTTGGAAAAGATAAACTGTTTACGTTTAAAAGATATCCATTGTATTATTATTAGTAAAGGATAAGCGGATTTAGATGAAATTAGATTCAGTAACTTATGTATTTATATTTTATTTCAAACTTTGCTTATTTGTGGCTCGTTTTAATGTATGCAGGGACCATTTTGTTAATTAAATACATGAAGATTAATGTACATGCTTCTAAAGTTACAGTATTTTATGTAAATATAAAGTTTTTGATAACAATGTACATAGATTTTACAAGATAAATGTGCTGTATCCAATTTTTTCTTATTTCTCTTCAGTTCAACAGCGAAATCATTTGAAAAAAGTTACCTTTTACCATGGAAGCACTGCTTTAGTTTAAACCTGAGAATAGTTTGCTTCTAATCTCTTTGATATTTGAAGTTCTACGTTCTCAATAAATAATGGACCGCTACCTTGTTAAAGTGACACTCGTACATTGGACGGGTCAGGGGCGGATACAGACCGTCTTACGAGACTTACGGAAGACGGTCAGAGTTTTAGCAATATCTTCCTCAAAAACTCGATTTCTGATGAAATTAAATTGCACAGCATCGTTGTCCGACTTAAACTTTTTTCCTTTTTTGTTTGGCGTAGACAGTGTCTAGGAGGATTTCAAAAAGCATCTTCCTGACCACCGACTTACGGATAGAGGGTAATCAGAGGGATGATTTTTATTCACTGGAAATAGTGCTTGAGGAATAGAAGACCATATGGAATCTACTGTCAAGAAATAGTTTTTAAAAACATCTGTCTAACCACCGACTTACCGTAAGTCGGTGGTTAGAAGGATGATTTTTGTAAGCATTAATGTATATACGATCCTCTTGATTTACCTCCTTGCAGACCCTTGCAAAAATCATCCTTCTTACATCCAATTTTTCCGTAAGTCGGTGGCCAGAACGATGTTCTCCAGCCACCCTGATGGCCATACGAAGCTCTGTTACTAAACCCGCTTAACTGCCACCCTCCTTTCCTCCCGTTTACCGTAAGTCGGTGGCCAGAGCGACGTTTTTTATCTAGTTCCGGTTCTTGTTGGAGACCTCGCCAACGATTTAATTATTGCTACTCAAGTTATTTCTAACAAGATGGACTTTCTGAAGAGGTTGAATCAATTATCAAATCACAGGACCTCGAGAGTCTGGCAGACTTTGCTGAAAAAAATGAGGTAGAGATGAGTATTTTGAATTTCTTGGAGCACGACTAAGCAGGCTCAGCAAAGGATCCTGCAGAGTTGAATTTCGTCCCCAAATCTGTTTTTGATTGCTAGCACCAGAAAATCGTATTGCCTGCCAGGTAACATTTCTTTTATCTAAATACAGATAAAATTTGATAAGAGCCAAACCAGGACATTTTTGATATTTTAAATACAGTGAAAGCTCTTTTGGAAAATGTTGGCCATTTGCATCCTTCCTTCGCAGGCGAAATTTCAAAGAAATATTGTTCTGGCAAAAGCTCCATGTTTTCACGGGGTTTTGACACAAATGTAGGAATTATTTGGCTTATAATTAGCAAGGAGTTTGCTATTAAATAATAATGCGGAGCAAAATGAATTTGAAAAGGAAAACAAAATTTTGCCTCCTGGTAGCTTTCACCAAGCAGTCTTCTGAACTTCATGCTAGGTAGAAATTATTTTTGCTCAGATGGAAACTCCAGATTCCAATGAAGTACCCCACAGTGAAAGATTCTGAACATCATGCAGGGTCAAATAAAAATAACATTTTATTGAATATTTGACTGGTAATATCCAGAAAGAGCCCTGTACAAGTAAATAGAGGAACTGGAAAAATTTATGCCCTTTATGCCATAAACTTTGTTTGCTGATAGACTAAAGTCAAAGTATATTCAAGGGGCTATTACAGGGAAAGGCTCCTGGGGCTACCACACAAAAATGTTTGTGGAGATTCCCAGCATTGGCAATTAAATATCATGCTGATGCTGTGTATTCCATAAACAGGGACAATTATAATGTTAAGAGATGTCACATAAACAAAATAAATTCATTGGTACAGTGTAATCCATCATCATCATCTACTTTTCAAGTCCATTGTTTTAATATTGTTTCACAAAAGTTTTCTAACATTTTTGTCATTGTTGTCATCATCAACCAAGCTCTTATTTTGATTGCAATTTTTGTTAGAAGCATACTCACTGCTTCTTAGATGTGCACTATTAAATCATCCTCTTCCAACTTCATAGTCTATCTCTGCCCTGGTTTACACTTGAGTTGCAACTCAAAAAAAGTCACTTATAAACAGTCTTTATTGATTCCATTCAATTTACCTTAGAAATCTTTAATAGTAAATTATAGTTTAATGTGCAGATCTAATATTTGATTGCTAAAAATTTTAGGGGTATAAAGGAAATGATATTTCTCTTAAAAAGTGTAAAAATTTTAATGCTTTTGTAGGAGGTCATATCAAAGGAAAGTGATCTGTAGGAGGCCATATTTTATAACCTGGGGTTTGTTTGTTTTTTCTTGCCATATGATTTATTTGGCAATCAATAGACACATCTACATTCTTTGTTGTCAGGGCCAATGCTGATGGAAACTGCTTAAGCAATACTATATCTTTGGCCCGGACAGGTAACAAGGATATGAATCATCTTAGGGCCTTCACCCCTGCTGGATTATATTTGCATTCAGATTTACTTGCAACAGATAAACTTCAGGCCTTGTGCACCCTTTATTTTTTGTATTCATCTTACTCTCTTTACTTTTATAAATCAAGATAGTATAAAAGAGAAGTATGAGAATATTTTTTGCAAACATGCACCATCAAATCTGTCCTTTTTATTTTCATCAAGTCAAGAGAGTATCAAAGATCAGTATTTGAATATTTTTGCAGCTAGCACCATTTATGCTGATAATTTTATACTTATCAAGGCAAGAGAATATCAATGAACACTGTTAGAATATTTGCAACCATGCACCATCAAACCTGTTCTTTTCAAATTTATTAAGTTAAGAAAGAATCAAAGAACAGTATGATAATATTTTTGCAACCATGCATTATTCAGTCTGTTCTCTTACTATTCATCAAGCTATGAGGATATCAATGACTTGCTCTTCTGCCCTAGCCATCCCTCATCAAGAACTGCTTCTGTCAAGGATTCTTGAACCTTTGATTGTTGGTAACCTGGATAAACTCTGTGTATTTTCATCAGTGATTAGAACATTTTGTGCCTTAATTTATCTCTCCTACTTTTGTCTAATATTCCTTTCTCGAAATTTGTACACTTTTGCTGTTGTGAAGTTGGACAAATTGTGATATGTCATTGTTTTTGATTTTTGCCAATTTTATATATTCTCCTATTTTGGAGTTTCTTGATTTGCTTGTTTTTGCGAAGTCTAGTCGAAGAATTTTCATCTTATACGAACTGTTTTTTTCAAGAAAGCTCTTGTTTCTGGGATCGGTTATTATGACACACATACTTACCAAAATGTATCTAAAACGCAATATTTAATTTGTTTTTTTATTACTACTATGTTGCCATCTTGGGTTTTTTAATATTTTAGTGAAGCCACGGATAATGATCTGCAGATAATTCACTTTTTAGCCCGCATATTACTGTCTCGTAAGTCGGTCAAATTTTTTCCTGTATCCGCCCCTGGGACGGGTTGAACTCTGCACTAGATAGCTCAAAATATTATATTAAAATAATTTATTATCTGTTAATCATCAGTGGGATGAAGGGGGATGTAACATCATCATCATCATCATCATCATCATCATCATCATCATCATCATCATCATCATCATCATCATCATCATCATCATCATCATCATCATCATCATCATCATCATCATCATCATCATCATCATCATCATCATCATCATCATCATCATCATCATCATCATCATCATCATCATCATCATCATCATCATCATCATCATCATCATCATCATCATCATCATCATCATCATCATCATCATCATCATCATCATCATCATCATCATCATCATCATCATCATCATCATCATCATCATCATCATCATCATCATCATCATCATCATCATCATCATCATCATCATCATCATCATCATCATCATCATCATCATCATCATCATCATCATCATCATCATCATCATCATCATCATCATCATCATCATCATCATCATCATCATCATCATCATCATCATCATCATCATCATCATCATCATCATCATCATCATCATCATCATCATCATCATCATCATCATCATCATCATCATCATCATCATCATCATCATCATCATCATCATCATCATCATCATCATCATCATCATCATCATCATCATCATCATCATCATCATCATCATCATCATCATCATCATCATCATCATCATCATCATCATCATCATCATCATCATCATCATCATCATCATCATCATCATCATCATCATCATCATCATCATCATCATCATCATCATCATCATCATCATCATCATCATCATCATCATCATCATCATCATCATCATCATCATCATCATCATCATCATCATCATCATCATCATCATCATCATCATCATCATCATCATCATCATCATCATCATCATCATCATCATCATCATCATCATCATCATCATCATCATCATCATCATCATCATCATCATCATCATCATCATCATCATCATCATCATCATCATCATCATCATCATCATCATCATCATCATCATCATCATCATCATCATCATCATCATCATCATCATCATCATCATCATCATCATCATCATCATCATCATCATCATCATCATCATCATCATCATCATCATCATCATCATCATCATCATCATCATCATCATCATCATCATCATCATCATCATCATCATCATCATCATCATCATCATCATCATCATCATCATCATCATCATCATCATCATCATCATCATCATCATCATCATCATCATCATCATCATCATCATCATCATCATCATCATCATCATCATCATCATCATCATCATCATCATCATCATCATCATCATCATCATCATCATCATCATCATCATCATCATCATCATCATCATCATCATCATCATCATCATCATCATCATCATCATCATCATCATCATCATCATCATCATCATCATCATCATCATCATCATCATCATCATCATCATCATCATCATCATCATCATCATCATCATCATCATCATCATCATCATCATCATCATCATCATCATCATCATCATCATCATCATCATCATCATCATCATCATCATCATCATCATCATCATCATCATCATCATCATCATCATCATCATCATCATCATCATCATCATCATCATCATCATCATCATCATCATCATCATCATCATCATCATCATCATCATCATCATCATCATCATCATCATCATCATCATCATCATCATCATCATCATCATCATCATCATCATCATCATCATCATCATCATCATCATCATCATCATCATCATCATCATCATCATCATCATCATCATCATCATCATCATCATCATCATCATCATCATCATCATCATCATCATCATCATCATCATCATCATCATCATCATCATCATCATCATCATCATCATCATCATCATCATCATCATCATCATCATCATCATCATCATCATCATCATCATCATCATCATCATCATCATCATCATCATCATCATCATCATCATCATCATCATCATCATCATCATCATCATCATCATCATCATCATCATCATCATCATCATCATCATCATCATCATCATCATCATCATCATCATCATCATCATCATCATCATCATCATCATCATCATCATCATCATCATCATCATCATCATCATCATCATCATCATCATCATCATCATCATCATCATCATCATCATCATCATCATCATCATCATCATCATCATCATCATCATCATCATCATCATCATCATCATCATCATCATCATCATCATCATCATCATCATCATCATCATCATCATCATCATCATCATCATCATCATCATCATCATCATCATCATCATCATCATCATCATCATCATCATCATCATCATCATCATCATCATCATCATCATCATCATCATCATCATCATCATCATCATCATCATCATCATCATCATCATCATCATCATCATCATCATCATCATCATCATCATCATCATCATCATCATCATCATCATCATCATCATCATCATCATCATCATCATCATCATCATCATCATCATCATCATCATCATCATCATCATCATCATCATCATCATCATCATCATCATCATCATCATCATCATCATCATCATCATCATCATCATCATCATCATCATTATCATCATCATGAAAGGGCCCTTATTATGAAAATCCTTCATGCAAATAAGGGTGCATATTGCAGTATCACTTCGTGTCAATCAGAGCAAAGCAAATTAGCGAAAGCGAGCGTAAAGTTGCTGCAGAAAGCCAGCAGCGTGTTGTTATTGACTTGTAACTTACAACTTGTACAACAGTTCTTAACTTATTCAACAGCATTCCCTAGTTGTGCAGATGAGCCATGAAATACCGCTACGAGCGAATATGACAATCTCGAGCGGGACGGATTGTAGGCCACGATAAAAATTTGGTTCCTGTTAGCTACTTTGCGTCAAAGTTTACGTTGGCGGATGCGCAAAGGCCATGGCATGCATGATAGTGGTGAACATGCAGAATACCACGCTGCATTTAGTTTTTGTTTAATTCAATAGCGAATTTCGTCAATGCTTTCAATTCTTAGTCGATTGAAAATGAACCCGGGCTTTCTTTGTAATTCATGGAGGATGTTGATGGGGATTTTACTGTGATTGTTTAACGACTTTGTTTCGCATTGACCTGAATTCTTCAAATAAGGTTTGACCCCTAAAAATCTTTCAAATGAAAATGCAAAGCGAAGAAGCAAGATGGCTTTTGCTATTTACAAAACAAACGGTAACTCGAACAACGTTGAAGTGGAATGTGGAAATGGATCAGGTCGACGGACACTAGAACGTTCTCCAAAGGTTATACCAGAAAATGTGATAGAAAATGTGACAGAAAATACGACGGAGGTTCCGAAAGGCAGCAAAAAACCTCAAAGATTTAATTGTTGGAAAATACTGTTTTTTCTGTCAGTTGTTATAATTTTCATGGTTCTTCTACCAGTTGCAATCTGGTCTGCAGTTAAAGCGAGTAATAATATTGTATTTTTACGTTGTTATGCTGCACATACTTTGCTCTATCACAAGTACCCCTTCCCCATTCCTGATTAAATGATGCATCTGCAGACCCCTAGGTGGTCGACAATTATTAGTCAACAAATAGTTGCCTTTTGCTTAAAAGGCCTGCATTTTTGCTGCAATTTTTGTTTCTAAAAGTAGAAGGCCAAAGTAGCCGCACTCTGTCAAGACTCGGTAGATTAAAGGTATCCTTCAATTTATTTGTAAGCTTTTCCGCTAAAAGGGATGGTGTATTGAAAAATGATCATTGAATAATAATGGTGTATTTGATCAAAAAATGACTGTTTTTTGTCATCATTTTCCCTGATCACTGGAAAATGATGGATGGATCATGTTCGATTTTCATCCTTGCTCAATGATTGGAATTCTCTTCGTTTATATGAGACGCTATTGTTCATCACTGCGCCATAATAGATAAGACCAGATAGGCCTTTGGAATCTTCCATGCTGTTTTCTGTTATTTCTTTTGTTTTATCATTCTTTTTCAGAGAACTAAGCCCCCTAGCCCCCCTGGCCTTGGGCCTGCACGCATACCATCAAATAATGCAGGAGACATTCTTCAAAATCGCGTTCAGTCTGGTTTCAAAATAAAATAATATCTTAAATACAAGCAGAAAAGTCTGCACGTATTTAATGCAAGAGGCAAAAATTAATCAATGAATGCAGAGATGTGAAGCCCGAGGGAGCCACGCCTTCCCACGTTTTGGCACATGCCCTCTTTTATGTAGCTAAATCCCATTTACCATCAATGGCAGTGTCCAGAGATGATCCATATAAAATGCATGCAAGTCAAATTTACCTCAATAAGACAATTCGTTTTAATTCTGCTGTGTGTTTTGCCTTTAGACAAGAAAATAGATGATGCAAGATCGGAAGCAGAGAAAAGGGCAAGTGCAAATAAAGCATTCAAAATTCTCCAAAGAGAATGCAATGAAAAAGGCTATTCGTGGAATGGAACTGATTGCAATGGTAAATGATTTTTATGTTATTTTGGATCAAATGATTTGCAAAATATCTGCCAAATTTTGATATGCTACTTAAACAGCATTAAGAACTCCCCTAGGAGCCCCATAACTGAGGTAAGAAGAGGGTAATTTTTATCGTGATGAAATTTGCCTTGCTATTTGTTTTAAATAAGATTGTTTTGATTTTAAAGTGTGAGATATTATCTTTGGCGAGCGAACATGATATCTTATACAGTATTTCAATCTTTGAAGCACCAGGTAAATATAGTGGCAAATGGTGTGAATGGTATCAAGCATCTCCATGCTCGGCATCATGTGGTTATGGATACCAAGAAATGGTACGGCACTGTGCATGTCCTGTGCCTAAATGGGGAGGCAGTTATTGCATTGGACAGAATCTGATTTTACGTTCCTGTTACCTACGTCACTGTCCTTCTGTTACTGGAAATGGTGAGTTATTAAATATTAGAATACTATTAGATATGGGAATGATAGTTTAACCTCTCGAGACAGTTTATCATGGAACTACCTTGAGAATAAATCTAAACAAAAGACCTCCTTCTGCTCACATAAAAAGTGTATAAAAAGTGGAGAGGAATGCCATAGCAAAATTTGTGAATTAGAAAAAAACATCGCTTTTCAAATTTCATTTTATTATTTTCTTGTGTATATTAGTGTAAATAGTTGGTCTAAATCAGTTTAAACTATGATAAAACCAACTTAAAAGAATTTTATTACTATTATTATATATTTTTGAAAAATTTGATTTTGAGGCAGAATAATTTCTTTATTCTTGTGTACGATGCTCTCTCACAAAATTTCTTATATTTTGACGAGTTCATGAACATTGCAAACTTTATTTGAAATAGATTTTTCTTAAAAAGATGTGTAAAGTCATTTTAGAAAAGCTTTTTGATAAAACTCGTATTTCATTTGCTTAACTGTTTTAAATATCCGGATACATACTGTGTCTAAAAGATTTTGTCAGGAAACCGGAATAGATCTAGCGAGAGTAGAAGGGGATCTTTTTGCAACCTGGGATATCCAAAGAGAATAGAAGGCGTCCCTTTGGGATATCCCAATTTGCTTCTCCCAAGGATATACCTGACATTGTTAAAACTATCCTTTCTTTTACAGCCTGTAGTCAAACGTTGATTGGTGATTATGGAACTTTTGCATCCCCAAATTATCCGAACCGCTATCCAAACAATGCTGACTGTGTATACAGAATATTTGCAGGTGATGGTAAAAAAATCAACCTTACCTTGAATGTCCTTGATATTGAAAACTCAGGAGATTGCAGAAAGGACAGCTTGCGGATATCTGAGATGGTGCAGGGTTCATTCCAGCATGTAGCAACAATATGTGGTAAAAGGCATAGGATGCAGATAAGACCATTGAGTAACATGGTGACTGTGACATTTAAAAGTGATGTTGATGGGATAAGAAATGGGTTTCATGCAAGTTATCACATCATTAAAGAAAGTAAGCGCACAATGTCTTGCTAATATTGCAATATCAACCCGTAAATGTCATAGCTGCTCTTAAGTTTATTATTTCTATGTTAAATGCAGGAAAATAACTGTGTAATATATATGGAAATATCTATTTCTGCATTATCTAAAGTTCTCTTCCATTTTCTCTTCCCTATCAAATAGCTTTTATGTTTAGAAGCAGAAAATTTAGTGTTTTCCTCCTCGATCACATTTAATCAAGAATCACAAACATCAAAAAATATTGATGTGATAAAGAATTTGAAGAAAAAGATCATCTTCCTCTTCATCTTTAGAAGTATAATTTTTTTGAATGATGCAATTTGCAAAGGAGCCAGTTTCATTGTGTAACCTAGGAATGTTACGTCTCTAGCACTCATTTTTGTTTACCATTACAGAACCACAACCAAAGAATGGATCTTGGTGTTATTGGTACCCTGTGGAACCTTGCAATGCAACGAAAGAGCAGAGCTGGCATCTGCATCATCGAGATTGCGCATGCCCGAAGCCACCCAATGGAATGAATGGTTGTTCTGGCCCTGCATATATCCTCAAAAGATGTCATGTCTTACAAGGTAGTGTCCCATTCTCGGTGTGACTTTGTTCTTTGTTTCGGGTTTAAGGTTTCGGGTACAAGGTTTCGGGTTTTAGGATTCGAGATTCAGGTTTAAATACTATTTCAATGAATGGTTACTAAAAATGAATATGAACATTGGCAAATTGACAGCGTTTTTAGCCCCCCCCCCCCACTTTCAGACCCCTTTTAGAATCATGGAAATGGCTAATTTAGAAGCCACACCCTTGAGTGAATCCTATAGTAATAGTTAACATTCACAGGACAAATCTGAAGAGGCAGACCACGTGAAGTATTTGAAGAAATGCTGAAGAAATAATTATCTTGAAAAACACGAAGCCGAGGAAGATAAGATTTTGGCGCTAGGCAGATATGTACCTGATATGCGCGGATGGATAACAACAACAACTTTTATAGCAGCAACAACAACAGTTTTTTTAAAAAAGCCGTGTACGTGAGACCCGGACCAATAGACGCACGAACCCGAAACCCGAAAAAAAGTCTGACCGCCCCATTCCCAGTGAGACCAGATGACAACAAAGGTTGATTGTTAGTGACAGATTTTGTTCATACTTTTCCAGACGGTCCATTATTTTAGCTGGACTCTGGTGCATCACATAAATGACATTGTACCCTACACTCTATTTTTTACAAGAATAAATTTTATAAGAATAATCAAGCGCAAAATTTGTGAAATTTAAGAATATTTTAAGAATATTGCCAGGCTCAAGATCTTGTGAAACAATTATTTTTAGCAGGTGTTTTTATTTCTGAATTTTAACTCGTAGTTCTTTACTCATTCTACTTTGATATTCTGTAAGTCTACTTTTTTGATTTTAATTTGATGTCTTGTTCTGCTAGCCACCATATTTGTAATAGGTGTGCGTTTTTGGCAATTTTCTGCAGCGCATAGAATAATTGAAGAATATTCCGAGGCTGAAAATAGCAAAGAATTAAGAATATTGAGGCTCAGGAAAAAAATGAATATTCTTATAAAAAAAGAGTGTACTGAACTATCATCACAGTGTGATTCATTCTAATTCTGATGTGTAATTTTCAATTTCATTAGAAACTTGTGACTTTGAGTATAGACTTGGGAAAGAAAGGTGCCACTGGACTCAAGATAGAACAGATAATTTCGACTGGAAAAGACATTTTGGGTCAACTTCATCGTATTCTACAGGACCAACATCTGATCACACGTTGAGAAATGAAAGTGGTAAGTTGAAGTAAATTCAAAATGCCAACCACATGGATACATGAATAGTTTTATGAATATCATTATGAGTTCAAGGCCAAAATATTCAGCCGCCCTCCCCCAAAAAATGGCAGAAATTGTACTGGATAAGATAAGCAAAGTGCGAGGACATAAACTTTTCAAATTGGTAACCCATAGCACTCTAGCTTCATTGGCGGTTCCCCCCTCCGTCTCAAAAAAATAGCCCTGACCACTTCAAGGCTGCCATTATTGAATTTGTGAATGCCACTTATGGGGCATGATCGTTTGCTTTGTTATTCTTTGAAGTTCTTCATCACATTGCATTGCACCACACCAAATTACATTACATCACATTACATTGCATTACATTACATTACATTACATTACATTACATTACATTACATTACATTACATTACATTACATTACATTACATTACATTACATTACATTACATCACATTACATTACATAACATTGCATTACATTACATTACATTACATTACATTACATTACATTACATTACATTACATTACATTACATTACATTGCATTACATTACATTACATAACATTTCCTTTTTGAATAACATCGCTTAACAGTAGGCAGATTTCAAATATTTTGTACTGGTTGAGTAGGTTAATACATGTAATTCCCTTTTTATTAGGACACTATATGTATATACAGTCACGTCGGCAAAAGTACATGGATGAGGCACGACTAATATCACGCTTGCGTCCCGCTACATCTGGCTCTTGCCTTACATTTTGGTACAACATGAATGGAATGAGCATTGGAAACTTAAATGTTTACAAAAAGGTCAATGCTGGTAGAGAACGGATTTGGAGCAAGAGCGGTGATCATAAAAATAGATGGATGTATGGAAGCATAAAATTCCAATCATCAAAGTCATATCAGGTAACCTTCTTTGTTTATATTATGATGATATCTGCAAATCGCTATTTACGAAGCTTCAATAGATATCACTCGTTGGAGATGCGAAAAACTTACCTCCTGTGTCCTGCTAAACAGCCGGCTATCTGTTTTATCTATTTTCTTCAGCTATTTGAGCTTTGCGTTGACTGAATAGGTCTTTTGTTGGTGAGAGTTAAATAGCACAACCGCAAACTAACTGGCCGCCTGTAGGCTCGTTTGCAATGCTTTTGTCTAAATAGTGGTAAAACCAAAACAGCTAACTAATTCATGCACAGACTTGTCATTTGCTGCTGTCTAGCTATTTGGCACAACGGTTTGCTGGATAGATTAGAGGGTAGCTGATTGTCTAGATGGCTTGTTGGCTGGGTAGATGATTTAATAGGTGGTATGGTTGTTACCTCATTAGATGGGCTTGAAGGTTTCTGCACGGCTCGCTAACTGGTTGAATGGTTGGCTAGATGACAAGATAGACGCTTTTGAGTTTATCAGGGTTCTGGTTGACCACGTTGCCTCTTGCCAACTTGCCAAACAACTAGCTAGCCTTCTCGATAATTGATTGATGGCAATATCTCAATTTCAATAGTTCTGTACTAAAGATTTATTTATTGTAAGCTGTAGAATGTATAAAACATTTTTACAAGATGGATCTTAGTTTACGTGGGTTTGAATTTAGGTTTTCTTACCATAAATTTGATTCAATTCTTTTTATAGCTTGTTATTGAAGGAACAGTTGGTGGAAATAGATTCTTTACATCTTATGGGGATATTGCAATTGATGATATTAGCATAATGACTGGTCCATGCCCAAGCATAGGTACATTTACATTTATAATCCTCTATATACTTAACATGATTGTTTAAACAAATATGCGTCCATTGAATTGCATACATGTGATGTGAAGATAAAGTTTTTATAGTAATACACTTCTATACAGACATTTCATGTCGCTCGAATGCTATGCGTAATCACATATAGCAAGGTGTGGCCACAGACGACCACCTACCAATTTATACACCTGGAAAGAAAGAGGCACACATTTTGTTAACCTCTTGCCCAAGGGTGCTTTCTTCGTAAATGGTTGCATAAATGGTAAAGGCGATGACTCTAACTAGAGCGTTACCACTTAACCACAGTGCCATAAACGTGGTAGTGAACCGCTGCTATTTCAATTGACCAGATTCAAAGCATTTGTTCTCCCTGTACTCATGAAAATGGCAATTAAGGTTAAGTAAATACAAGTGTGAGTAATAGTAGAGGTAAAGTGTTGACGCTTTACATTTCTAACTCAACACATTTTTGTGATTACATTTAAGCTTTATCAATACTAAGTAATTATTCACCCCTTCAACTCAAAATTTTATGTATTGACAAATGCACGCATGTAAAATTGACTCATTGACCAAAAGTTGGCCATGTCACCATTGCTCATAACATTTTTGCAACTTTAGCTTCCTATTAGTATTGTTGTAAGCACAATTTTGGTAAATGCAAATATCATTATAGGGTGTAATTATGAAGAAGTAGAACGATGCTAAAATTTGTGTTCAGCGGGGAAATTTGTTTACTTTCTGGCTCTACATGATCAAAGGGCTTCGTTTTCAAACAAATTACAAACTGACAGTAGTTTTAATTCTGCTATCGGTCCTTTTCTGAGATATATTCAAGACAGAGGCAAATTCAAGATTTCAAGCTAATAGACCTTCATTAAACATTATTGGGTGACATTGCAAGGTTTAAGTTCTACACTTGCCTTTCGATACTCTGCCCTAACATCTATTGTTAGCCTTATAATCATTTATAAGCTTGACTCCTTCATTTCAGAACCATTGGCCTGTAACTACACGTACAATCAAGGATTTAGCCGAATCAAATCACCATTTTACCCTGAATATTATCCAGATAACGCACTGTGTTATTATCATTTCAAAACAAGTCCGGGAAAAGCATTCAGAATTAATTTCAATGTGTTTCAATTGCAAAAAAGTCCTGGTTGTGTGAATGATTCCTTGAAGATGTATGAAAATGGAACGCTCAAGACGACTCTTTGCGGTCCTTACTCAAGAGGTCTTACATCATCAGACAACAATGTTTTGCTTGTTTTCAAATCCGATGGATCAATAACAGATCGAGGGTTTTATGGATATTTTAACGTCATAGATATACGTACGTACCCTGAAGTTTCTCATCAGAAAATCATGAGACTTCTTTATTGAATGTTAATACTCCGGTCACCAAACAACATGGAGAATTCCCTTGTCATAATGTTATTTCCCTGGTTTTCCCGAATCCATCTCCATCCAGAAGATACGTTATCTTAACAGTCAGATATTGAGGTGATGTAGTCTATGAGTTCTGTAAGGATTGGCCTATAAGGTCTATAAGAAGACCAGCTATTGCTCATAGCATCAATAAGATATCAGATCTTGGTATAAATTTGTGTTATTCTTGTCTGGTCCTAGAAAAGAGCAATAACTCCATTTTGAGAGAAGCAAAGAATAATCATTGACCATTTCTTTTTGTAAAAATGCAACACCACGCCAAATGTACGGCTTTTCACATTACAGCTGTAAAGTCTTGCCAACTGGCATCCATCTGGACCAAATTAATAATCTACGTTCTTTTTACAAGAGAACTCGAAATAGCCCCAATACTGAGAAATCCGTTAAAATTAACAGGATTTCACCGCGGAGACATCTGCTGGATTCTTTCTTCGAATATCAACTGTAAGCTACTAAGATACTATGCTGTTCTTTGAGCAATGGCATTCTAGAAATAAATGAGTTATTTTACCTTAGTAAGGAAAATTTATTTTTTATCAGTTACGCAATAAATTTTTCCGATTCAGCCGTTTTTGTGATGATAGAAAGAAATTCTTGAAGTTAAATGCAGGTGAAATAATGAGCCATATCACTGGTTAGAAGTAGAGTATTTCTTTCTTATTCACCATTTGCATTTAAAACGAATTATATAAACAAACATGAATAGATATCAAAGAATGTAACTGTAAAAAAAGAAACCATTTAAGGAGCAAGTGTATTTATGTAAGCGAAATGTCGATGATTTTGCTGAAGTATTTACTAAACATAGCAATAAAAATGATTATTAATGGGTGCTCACTTGGTCATGAGATGAAAATGTGTCCGAGTTTAAGTTTAAAGCTGGAACGTAGAATTAACGTCTAGCAATGCACAGTGTGATGATATAAGTTAGTTATTTTAATAAACTAATTCTGGAGTAGTTTCTTTGCAAACATGGTTATGGAATGGTATGAAGATTATAGAAAAAGAAAACACTGGGATATTTCCTTTAAATGAGGCTTGTTTTGTTCTTTGTGGGCATATTGAATTAAAAGATGGACTAGCAGAAAATTTTTAATGCAACATGCTCTGTCATTTTAGCTTGCATGAAAACGTTTACAACACCATCTGGCTACTTCACTTCACCAGGATATCCAAGTTTGCGGACTAGAATAGTAAGATGCTGGTATCATATTACAGTACAGAATGGAAAAAGTGTTAAAATCGACCTTCCAGTATTCTCATTTCCCAATGAAAGCATGTGTTTTCCGGGCTACTTAAAAATCTACGAGGAGAATGTTGACTATAGGAATATGAAGGCTATGTTTTGTGGTTATGGTTCAAAGACGTTCCAATCGTACAGCAACAAGGTTATTGTTGAGTTCCACTCATATTCATATCGTAACGCACGATTTTACGCACACTACTCTACCGTAGACAAAGGTATCTACATTCTGTTCCCTTAACATTTTACTGTTACAAACTTAAATTTTTGAATGCATGGAGTAACTTGATGACAAAGTTCTAAAAGAAATTTTGGAGTTAGCAGAGAAACTTTTCTTTACATACAAGAAGATCAAATCTTTAGATCATTGATCACTGCGCATGCTCCTTGCAAGAAATTCTGGAGTGATCAGGAAATTCGTCCGGAAAATTCCGTTGCTATAAAAATCTTGCGCCGCAAAAGCGTAGTATTAAACCAAACCGCACCGAATTGATAAATTCGCCTAAGAAGCTGCAGAGCTCGGTAAATTTGATTCCAAAATTCGTGTTTCGTTTAAATTGCGTTTTTAATAGCAGCAAATTGACACTTAAACTTTTTCCTAGTAATCATTTTTATCCGCTGCGTTGATAATTCGCAGTAAAAACCAGGCCCAACATTGAAGCACTTTCGAGTAATTGGCCTTCCTATGTATATACCTGCTTTATTATCGTTGGTATTACATTTTTTGGTGCAGAAACAAGAAATGGAAAAGGCCTGAACTTTTGAAATATTTTTATTTCTGTTGTTGGACATTGTAACGATAAGTAATCAAATGTGAACTACGTAACTTTAGTAAGGATTATACTTTTATTTTAATAAATATAGATGCTCTGAAGTTTCAAAACATTAAGATTATTATAATTTTTGTTATTTTGATTTATAATTGTATGTGTATTCTTCTTTCTTTTTAGTATGCAACTACACTCTAACCCCTTCGTCATATCGTTTTTCATCGCCTGGTTACCCGAGTTCCTACCCGCACAATACATACTGTGAATATCATTTCAAAGTCCCTCAAGATAAAGCCATTCGAATTTACTACGATCATTTTTCATTGGAATCAAGTTCATCATGTGCAAATGATTCAGTGAAGTTATACGAAAATAACGTTCTGAAAGCAACATATTGTGGATATAAATCATATTTTTCATGGAATTCAAAAGTGGGACAAGTGTTGATGACTTTTCAATCAGATGCTTCGGCAACATCGTCTGGATTCTATGGCTTACTCTCTCTTACGAAAAAACGTAAGTCTTTGGTACAAAATTCTTACATGTTTAAGTTGTACAATTCACGTTTTAAAGTTTGTTGAACAAATTTTATTTTTTACCAATGTGATGAACTAAAATTTTTCAGATAAAGTATACAAGTTGACACGCTTAGTCATACATTCAAAGCAGCTTAAAATTTTTCATTCTCTATTGCTTTAACACAAGAAACCTAACGTAAATTGATTGTTTGTTATCTGTAAATTACTTTCAAGAAACATGACATTAATCAAAGATTGAGATGGAAATCACCGAAAATTCAATACCCTCCTTTTGATCGGAGGACTCTTTAGTTTCAACTTCTTTACATCAAACTATGTTACGCAATTGTGTTTGAGACTAGACTGTTATTTTGCATTGTATGAAAAGACCCAGGGGTAAATAGACCAAGTACATAAAGCAAGTAATTGAGTACATATTTCAAGTTGTGAATGCTTTCTGTTATTATTTCGGAGTACAATTTATAAACGATTAGATTCTGTTAATGTCTCTAATGGGACAAATATTGTAATTTTAGCATGCGATCAGACGTTTACAGCAGCATCTGGCTACTTCACGTCTCCAGGATACCCTCATATGCAGGTTGAAGTGCAAAGATGCTTGTATCAAATTACAGTACAAGTTGGTAAAAGTGTTCAAATCGACTTTCCCGTATTCTCAATGCCCATATCAAGCTCTTGTTATTATGACTACGTGAAAATCTATGAAGATAGAGCTGGTTATTATCATAGTCTGAAAGCTACATTTTGTGGTAATGGTTCAAGAACATTTCAGTCTTACAGTAACAGAGTGATAGTTGAGTTCAAGTCACGTTCTACTTCGAGCAAGCGATTCTATGCAACATATTCTACTATAAACAAAGGTACTCAAATTTGTTACTGGTTTAATGTTCCCTGGAAAACTGATTTGTTCTATTGAATCTTACTTTCTGCAAATATTTGTCTATCCCATCAATTACGTTTTTAATTACCTTTTAGTTTGCAACTACACTCTAACCCCACCGTTATATCGTTTTTCATCGCCTGGTTACCCGAGTTCCTACCCGCACAATGCATACTGTGAATATCATTTCAAAGTCCCTCAAGATAAGGCTGTTCGAATTTACTACCAATATTTTTCACTGGAAGCAAGTTCATCATGTGCAAAAGATTCAGTGAAATTGTATGAAAAAAGTATTATGAAAGCAACATATTGCGGATATATATCAAGTGTCTCCTGGCATTCAAAAGAGAGTCAGGTGTTGATGATTTTTAAATCAGATGCTTCAATTACATCGTCTGGATTTTATGGTTCATTCTCTCTTCTAACCAAACGTAAGTTTTACGTATTATGTTAATAGCATGGTTGGGTGGAACGTCAAAACATTTCTTACCAAGAATAATCGTGTTCGAAATAACGACCTCCACCTCATTTTTTAGAAAATTCCATTGTCACATGCAAACAATAGATTCTAATTGGCATATTTTTTTCAAATTGAAATTAGAAAGGAAAGTTTCTTGGTGTTATAGTAAGCTCAAAGTTTTCTTAGTTGCAGATTTTGATTTTTTAAGCTTGAGATTGGCCATTGGAACTTAACTTGTACCTCCCTTTTGCATTGAACATGAGGAAGAAAATGTTACCAAAAGTAGGAACAGGATTACCTCGGCAAACTCAAGTCAATCTAAAGACAAAATTCTTTCTGCTTTTTTTAAACTTTTGATCGAATTAAAAGTTACGGATGAATCAAAGGAGAAAATGCTTCTGTAGAGCTCAAAACATTATACCATGCGCAAAAGGAAACTTTGAATTTTCCCACCGAATTGCCTCTATTCTGCCAATTATGGTGTGCGCCAGAGTCTACCTGACTTCAACGTCACCCAGTGCTTCGCAGAGGGAATCACAGGGAATCAAGAAAAAGCATGTGCCAATTAAAAACTTTCTTTTCCTAAGCTTCGCTTTTTCTTGATTCCCTGTGATTCCCTCTGCGAAGCACCAGGCGCAGTTGAGGTCAGGTAGCCTTGTTGCAAACTATAATTGGCACAAAAAAGACACTCATTCGGTGGGTAAATTCAAAGTTTCTTTTTGCGCATGGTTTAAGATTCATGTTTAATCCGCTTGAGACTTGATGACGTCATGTTTTACTGTTAGTTACCAATAGGGGCATTTCAATTCAAAGAATATATTGCATACATTACAAAATATAATTGAAAACCTAGGGGACTTATATTTTGAACCATTCAAACTCTTTTTTTAAAGGAACGGATACTTTTCTCGAGAATAGATAAAAAGCAAATTGGCAAATGTTTTGAAAAGCAATTATAAGTTGAGAAATGTGGTGAGATATGCACATTTGATCTAATCTAATTTCCATCCAAAGCCGCTTTTTTACGTATTTCTGATTTGTTGTGGCAAATCGGGCTTCATTGAGAGTAGGTTTTTACCATACAGAAAAGTATAGCAAACTCAAGAGCTAAGATTGAGGAAAATTTCTTCACCGACTCTATGCTGTAACAGCAATTTGAAGGGTACATAATGAAACTGCATTTAGAATTAATGAGTAAATTGTTTTATCGAACAAATTTTTACGTGAAGAAGCATTAATGCGTTTCTCTTCCGAGCAGAACCAAATCAAAAAGACATGTTGCTCGGATTATTTTGTAAGAATCAGGGTTTCAGACTATTTACAATCGACTCCAATGTCTGCTATCCAAAAATATAGCTGCTTGAAATTGTAATGCGTTTATGATTATCACGTGTCATAGCCATGCTTTGATGCCCGCAAGGCATTTTATACACGTGCCTGTAATGTTAGACCACGACTTCCTTGAGATATCGATTTGTAAGTGAACACACATAAATTTTTTCCCCTTTCAAGTCTCTCTGTTAGATGAAATATTGTGTTTCCTAGTTTGTTTTTGAATTCTAACGTATCTAACTTGCAGGCTTTGTGAACTGAGCAGTTATTTATTCTTGCCCTCCCTTTATCTTACAGCGCAGATTCATAGATACACAGCATTGGAAGGCTATTTCACATCACCAGGCTACCCAAGGAACTACCCCAACAATGCTTTAGCAAATTACATTATCAAAATCAACCAAACTGGCAAAATTAACATAGACTTCCAAGTGTTTGAATTGGAGCATTCAACCACATGCATATTTGACTATGTAAAGATTTATAATGTCTCTCCATCGGGACAAGTCCTTGCCGCTACTTACTGTGGAAGAGGCCAAAGAAAGTTCAAGTCAGCAGCAAATGAGGTTCTTGTACAGTTCAAATCAGATGGATCCGTTGTTAAAAAAGGGTTCTTTGCAAAATATAAGTTTCTTAACTCAGGTAAAGTAATCTTTTTGTTCTCATAGCCCACAAATCTAGGATAAACCATCAATTACAGATCATTTTGATCTCAGGCTTCAGTTACTGCATTATACGACACAAAGAATAAGTTGAAAATATTAAAATGATCGATTATTGCTCATTTCAAGGCTCGACCAATGAAACATTTTGCAAAGATTCACTTGCAACATGCAATTACAATTTAACAGCAACGACTGGAAATTTCACATCGCCAGGCTTCCCTAACGAGTATCCGAATAACACGTGCTGTGCTTACCAAATAACAGGGACACCAGGGAAAGCAATAAAACTGGATTTCTTGCATTTTCATCTTGAACCTGAGCCAAAATGCAACTACGATTCAGTGAAAATTTACGAAGGAGATTCAGCAAATGGGACTTTGATGAGAACGTTTTGTGGAAATGGAAGCAGAACATATACATCTATAGGAAACAAATTATATGTGTTTTTCGAATCAGACCTTTCCGATGCATACAAAGGATTCTTTGCTCGTTACAATTCTTCGGCAGAGCCAAGTAAGCAAATTTATATCCTTGATTAAATGCTTGATTGATATCATGACTAGATGCATTTTTAGGCCAGTGCTAAACCTGACCTTAATGCCTCTGCTTTCTCTCTTAACAACGCCGTACGTCGAACATCGTTTTGATAAAGATCAAAATGTTGCTTAAAATTAGATTAAAAGAAATGAAAAGAAATGAAATGTTAATTACAAACCATTCTAATTTGCATTATAAACACATCTTCGTGTGATTCAATATGCTTTCTAATGATACTACATTTGATTTAAGTAGGTTACTTTAGTGTCCTTTCTGTTAACTGATGTTAGAATAAGCTACTTTTAAGATTTTTAAAATTTTTAAACTTTAGGAAAGTAAGAGCTCTCATTTCTTCTGCTCACAGGACCAGCCAGTGAATTCATTAATTCAAAAACATGCGGTATATCAAATGTATCTTCTACTTACATCATTGGTGGCGAAAATGCAAGATTAGGGGCTTGGCCTTGGCAAATTGGTCTTTACAGGTATAGATATAACCATTTTATGTCTGGTCTAAAGTGATTTGTGCTAAAATGTAATGAATTAAATGTAAAGATTGATAAATTGATGGTAATGCACAAAATGCAACTCCTTTTAGTTGCATAATATAATATAATATAATATAATATAATATAATATAATATAATATAATATAATATAATATAATATAATATAATATAATATAATATAATATAATATAATATAATATAATATAATATAATATAATATAATATAATATAATATAATATAATATAATATAATATAATATAATATAATATAATATAATATAATATAATATAATATAATATAATATAATATAATATAA